>JANJGN010002402.1:5000-57500 GCA_026770705.1 Isurus oxyrinchus
GGAGAGATGGAGGGAAGGAGAGATGGAGGGAAGGAGAGATGGAGGGAGGAAGGGAGAGAGAGAAGGAGAGATGGAGGGAAGGAGAGATGGAGGGAGGGAGGGAGAGAGAGAGAAGGAGAGATGGAGGGAAGGAGAGATGGAGGGAGGGAGGGAGAGAGAGAAGGAGAGATGGAGGGAGGGAGGGAGAGAGAGAAGGGGAGATGGACATAGAGAGGGAGGGAGAGTGAGAAGGAGAGATGGAGGGAAAGAGAGAAGGAGAAATGGAGACAGAGGGAGGGAGAGAGAGGAGAGATGGAGAGATAGAGGGAGGGAGATAGAGAGGGAGAGATGGAGGGACAGGGAGAAAGATGGAGAGAGAGAGAGAGGAGGGGAGAGAGAGAAGGAGAGATGGAGGGAGGGAGAGTAAGCAGGAGAGATGGAGGGAGAGGGGAGGAGAGGAGAGATGGAGAGAGGGGGAGGGAGAAAGAGAGAAGGAGAGATGGAGAAAGAGAGAGGAGGGAGAGAGAGATGGAGGGAGAGAGTGAGAGAAGCAGAGAGTGAGAGAGAGAGAATGAGTGAGGAGTGTGTGAGTAGGGAGAGGGAGAAGGAGAAATATAGAGAGAGAGAGGAGGGAGAGAGAGATGGAGGGAGAGAGAGGGAGGGAGAGAGAGACGGAGGGAGAGAGAGATGGAGGGAGAGAGTGAGAGAAGCAGAGAGTGAGAGAGAGAGAGAATGAATGAGGAGTGTGTGAGTAGGGAGAGGGAGAAGGAGAAATATAGAGAGAGAGAGGGAGGGAGAGAGAGAGGAGGGAGAGAGAGAAGGAGAAATGGAGAGATAGAGGGAGGGAGAGATGGCAAGATAGGTGGGGGGAGAAGGATAAATGGAGAGATGGAGGGAGGGAGAGAGAGAGAAAGAGAGATGGAGAGAGAGGGAGGCAGAGAGAGAAGGAGAGATGGAGGGAGGGAGAGAGAGAAGGAGAGATGGAGGGAGGGAGAGAGAGAAGGAGAGATGGAGGGAGGGAGAGAGAGAAGGAGAGATGGAGGGAGAGGGAAGGAGAGGAGAGATGGAGAGAGAAGGGGGAGAGAAAGAAAGAAGGGGAGATAGAGAGAGAGAAGGAGAGATAGAGAGAGAGAAGGAGAGATGGAGAGAGAGGGAGGGAGAGAGAGAAGGGGAGATGGAGAGAGAGAAGGAGAGATGGAGAGAGAGGGAGGGAGAGAGAGAAGGGGAGATGGAGAGAGAGAAGGGGAGATGGAGAGAGAGAAGGGGAGATGGAGAGAGAGAAGGAGAGATGGAGAGAGAGAAGGAGAGATGGAGAGAGAAGGAGAGATGGAGAGATGGAGAGAGGGAGGGAGAGAGAGAAGGGGAGATGGCGGGAGAGAGAGAGAGATGGAGAGAGGGAGGGAGAGAGAGAACGAGAGATGGAGAGAGACTGAGTGAGAGAGAGATGGAGGGAGAGAGAGTGAGAATGAGTGAGGAGAGTGTGAGTAGGGAGACTGAGTAAGAGGGAGAATGACTGAGAGAGTGGGAATGAGTGGGAGAGAGGGAGTAGATGAGACCGGGAGGGAGTGAGGGAGGCAAAGTTGGAGGGAGTGAATGAGATATGGAGCGAGTGAATGAGAGAGAGGGAGTGAGGGAGAGAGAGGGGCAGAGGAGCGGAATGAGAGAGGAAGGGACCAAGAGAGATGGACAGAGTGAGAGAGAGAGAGAGAAGGAGGGGGAGCGGGAGGGATTGAGAGTGAAGGGTAGAGGGGAGGAGTATGGGAATGAGTGAGTGAGATGGAGAGGGAGGCGGAGTGAGTGAGAGGGAAGGAGGGAGCTTTTGGCTGCAAGTTAGAGAGAGAGAGATAGATGGAGTGAGTGGAAGGAAGGGAAGGAGATAGAATGGCAGATGAGATAGAGTGAATGAGAGAGTGTACGTGAGGGATTGAATGAGAGGCAGAGTGTGGGGGATTGAGTGAGAGGGAGTATGTGAGGGATTGAGTGAGAGGGAGCATGTGAGGCATGGAGTGAGATGGAGAATGTGAGGGATTGAGTAAGAGGGAGAATGTGAGGGATTGAGTGAGAGGGAGCATGTGAGGAATGGAGTGAGATGGAGAATGTGAGGGATTGAGTAAGAGGGAGAATGTGAGGGATTGAGTGAGAGGGAGTATGTGAGGGATTGATTGAGAGGGTATGGGAGGGGAGTATGTGAGGGAATGAGTGAAAGGGAGTATGTGAGGGATTGAGAAAGAGGGAGAAGGTGAGGGACTGAGTGAGAGGGAGAATGTGAGGCATTGAGTGAGGGAGTATGTGAGGGATTGAGTGAGATAGGGAGTATGTGAGGGATTGAGTGAGAGGGAGTATGTGAGGGTTTGAGTGAGGGGGAGTATGTGAGGGATTGAGTGAGGGAGTATGTGAGGGATTGAGTGAGAGAGGGAATGTGAGGGATTGAGTGACAGGTAGTATGGGAGGAATTGAGTGAGAAGGAGTATGTGAGGGATTGAGAGAGAGGGAGTATGTGAAGGATTGAGTGAGAGGGAGAATGTGTGGGATTGAGTGAGAGGGAGTATGTGAGGGATTGAGTGAGAGGGATTATGTGAGGGATTGAGTGAGAGGGAGAATGTGTGGAATTGAGTGAGAGGGAGTATGTGAGAGATTGAGTGAGAGGGAGTATGTGAGGGATTGAGTGAGAGGGAGAATGTGAGGGATTGAGTGAAAGGGAGTATGTGAGGGATTGAGTGAGAGGGAGTATGTGAGGGTTAGAGTGAGGGGGGTGTATGTGAGGCATTGAGTGAGAGGGAGAATATGAGGGATTGAGTGAGAGGGAGTATGTGATGGAGTGAGTGACAGAGTATGTGAGGGTTTGAGTGAGAGGGAGAATGTCAGAAATTGAGTGAAGGAGAATGTGAGGGATTGAGTGAGAGGGAGAATGTGAGGGATTGAGTGAGAGGGAGTGTGTAATGGATAGAGTGAGGGAGAATGTGAGGGATTGAGTGAGAGGGAGTATGTGAGGGACTGATTGAGAGGGAGTATGTGAGGGACTGAGTGAGAGGGAGAATGTGAGGGATTGAGTGAGAGGGAGAATGTGAGGGATTGAGTGAGAGGGAGAATGCGATGGATTGAGTGAGAGGGAGAATGTGAGGGATTGA
Source organism: Isurus oxyrinchus (assembly GCA_026770705.1). Taxonomy (NCBI): domain Eukaryota; kingdom Metazoa; phylum Chordata; class Chondrichthyes; order Lamniformes; family Lamnidae; genus Isurus; species Isurus oxyrinchus. Next base: position 8,108 of record JANJGN010002402.1, read on the forward strand.
GTGAGAGGGACTATGTGAGGGATTGAGTGAGAGGGAGAATGTGAGGGATTGAGTGAGAGGGACTATGTGAGGGATTGAGTGAGAGGGAGAATGTGAAGGATTGAGTGAGAGGGAGAATGTGAGGGATTGAGTGAGAGGGAGAATGTGAGGGATTGAGTGAAAGGGAGTATGTGAGGGATTGAGTGAGAGGGAGAAGGTGAGGTATTGAGTGAGAGGCTGTATATGAGGAATTGAGTGAGATGGTGTACGTGAGTATTGAGTGAGGGAGAATGTGAAGGATTGAGTGAGAGGGAGTATGTGATGGAGTGAGTGACGGAGTATGTGAGGGTTTAAGTGAGAGGGAGAATGTCAGAAATTGAGTGAGGGAGAATGTGAGGGATTGAGTGAGAGGGAGAATGTGAGGGATTGAGTGAGAGGGAGTATGTGAGGGATTGATTGAGATGGTATGGGAGGGGAGTATGTGAGGGAATGAGTGAAAGGGAGTATGTGAGGGATTGAGAAAGTGGGAGAACGTGAGGGACTGAGTGAGAGGGAGAATGTGAGGCATTGAGTGAAGGAGTATGTGAGGGATTGTGTGAGAGAGGGAGTATGTGAGGGATTGAGTGAGAGGGAGTATGTGAGGGATTGAGTGAGGGGGAGTATGTGAGGGATTGAGTGAGGGAGTATGTGAGGGATTGAATGAGAGAGGGAATGTGAGGGATTGAGTGACAGGTAGTATGGGAGGAATTGAGTGAGAAGGAGTATGTGAGGGATTGAGAGAGAGAGTAGGTGAGGGATTGGGTGAGAGTGAGTATGTGAGAGATTGAGTGAGGGGGAGTATGTGAGGGATTGAGTGAGAGGGAGAATGTGAGGGATTGAGTGAGAGGGAGTATGTGAAGGATTGAGTGAGAGGGAGAATGTGAGGGATTGAGTGAGAGGGAGTATGTGAGGGATTGAGTGAGAGGGATTATGTGAGGGATTGAGTGAGAGGGAGAATGTGAGGAATTGAGTGAGAGGGAGTATGTGAGAGATTGAGTGAGAGGGAGTATGTGAGGGATTGAGTGACAGGGAGAATGTGAGGGATTGAGTGAGAGTGAGTATGTGAGAGATTGAGTGAGAGGGAGAATGTGAGGGATTGAGTGGGAGGGAGTATGTGAGGGTTAGAGTGAGGGGGTGTATGTGAGGCATTGAGTGAGAGGGAGAATATGAGGGATTGAGTGAGAGGGAGTATGTGAGGGTTTGAGTGAGAGGGAGAATGTCAGAAATTGAGTGAGGGAGAATGTGAGGGATTGAGTGAGAGGGAGAATGTGAGGGATTGAGTGAGAGGGAGTGTGTGACGTATTTAGTGAGAGGGAGTATGTGAGGGATTGAGTGACAGGGAGAATGTGAGGGATTGAGTGAGAGTGAGTATGTGAGAGATTGAGTGAGAGGGAGAATGTGAGGGATTGAGTGGGAGGGAGTATGTGAGGGTTAGAGTGAGGGGGTGTATGTGAGCCATTGAGTGAGAGGGAGAATATGAGGGATTGAGTGAGAGGGAGTATGTGAGGGTTTGAGTGAGAGGGAGAATGTCAGAAATTGAGTGAGGGAGAATGTGAGGGATTGAGTGAGAGGGAGAATGTGAGGGATTGAGTGAGAGGGAGTGTGTGACGTATTTAGTGAGAGGGATTATGTGAGGGATTGAGTGAGAGGGAGAATGTGAGGAATTGAGTGAGAGGGAGTATGTGAGGGATTGAGTGAGAGTGAGTATGTGAGAGATTGAGTGAGAGGGAGAATGTGAGGGATTGAGTGAGAGGGAGAATGTCAGAGATTGAGTGAGGGAGAATGTGAGGGATTGAGTGAGAGGGAGAATGTGAGGGATTGAGTGAGAGGGAGAATGTGAGGGATTGAGTGAGAGGGCGTGTGTGATGGATAGAGTGAGGGTGTATGTGAGGGATTGAGTGAGAGGGAGTATGTGAGGGACTGAGTGAAAGGGAGAATGTGAGGGACTGAGTGAGAGGGAGGACGTGAGGGATTGAGTGAGAGGGAGAACGTGAGGGATTGAGTGAGAGGGAGAATGTGAGGGATTGTGTGAGAGGGAGAATGTGAGGGATTGATTGAAAGCGAGAATGTGAGGATTGAGTGAGAGTGAGAATGTGAGGGATTGAGTTAGAGGGAGTATGTGACGGAGTGAGTGACAGGGTGTATGTGAGGGATTGAGTGAGAGGGAGAATGTCAGAGATTGAGTGAGGGCAAATGTGAGGTATTGAGTGATAGGGAGTATGTGAGGGATTGAGTGATAGGGAGAATGTGAGGGATTGAGTGAAAGGGAGAATGTGAGTGATTGAGTAAGAGGGAGCATGTGAGGGATTGAGTGAAAGAGAGAATATGAGCTATTGAGTGAGAGGGAGTAGGTGAGGGATTGAGTGAGAGGGAGTATGTGAGTTATTGAGTGAGAGGGAGTATGTGAGTTATTGAGTGAGAGGGAGTATGTGAGTTATTGAGTGAGAGGGAGTAGGTGAGGGATTGATATGAGGGAGTATGTGAGGGATTGAGTGAGAGGGAGAATGTGAGGCACTGAGTGAGAGGGAGAATGTGAGGGATTGTGTGAGAGGGAGAATGTGAGAGATTGAGTGAGAGGGAGTATGTGAGGGTTTGAGTGAGAGGGATTATGTGAGGCATTGAGTGAGAGGGAGTATGTGACGGAGTGACTGACAGGGTGTATGTGAGGGATTGAGTGAGAGGTAGAATGTCAGAGATTGCGTGAGGGAAAATGTGAGGTATTGAGTGATAGGGAGAATGTGAGGGATTGAGTAAGAGGGAGCATGTGAGGGATTGAGTTAAAGGGTGAATGTGAGCTATTGAGTGAGAGGGAGTATGTGAGGGATTGAGTGAGAGGGAGTAGGTGAGGGATTGAGTGAGAGGGAGTATGTGAGTGATTGAGTGAATGGGAGAATGTGAGGAATTGAGTGAGAGGGAGAATGTGACGGATTGAGTGAGAGGGAGTATGTGAGTTAATGAGTGAGATGGAGTAGGTGACGGATTGAGTGAGAGGGAGTATGTGAGGGATTGAGTGATAGTGCGTACGTGAGGGATTGAGTGAGAGGGAGAATGTGAGGGATTGACTGAGAAGCAAAATGTGAGCGATTGAGTGAGTGGGATGATTTGAGGGATTGAGTGAGAGGGAGAATATGAGGGATTGAATGAGAGTGCATATGCGAGGGATTGAGTCAGAGGGTGAATGTGAGGGATTGAGTCAGAGAGAGAATATGAGGCATTGAGTGAGGGAGTATGTGAGGGATTGAGTGAGAGAGGGAATGCGAGGGATTGAGTGAGAGCGAGTATGTGATGGATTGAGTGAGGGAGAATGTGAAGGATTGAGTGACAGGTCAAATGGGAGGAATTCAGTGAGAGTGAGAATGTGAGGGATTGAGTGAGTGGGAGTATGTGAGGGATTGAGTGAGTGGGAGTATGTGAGAGATTGAGTGAGAGGGAGTATGTGAGGGATTGAGTGAGAGGGAGTATGAGAGGGATTGAGTGAGACTGAGAATGTCAGACAATGAGTGAGGGAGAATGTGAGGGATTGAGTGAGAGGGTGTGTTTGATGGATAGAGTGAAGGAGTATGAGGAGGATTGAGTGAGTGGGAGTATGTGAGGAATTGCGCGAGAGTGAGAATGTGAGGGATTGAGTGAGAGGGAGTATGTGAGGGATTGAGTTAGAGGGAGTATGTGACGGAGTGAGTGACAGGGTGTATGTGAGGGATTGCGTGATAGGGAGAATGTCAGAGATTGAGTGAGGGAAAATGTGAGGTATTGAGTGATAGGGAGAATGTGAGGGTTTGTGTGAGAGGGAGTAGGTGAGGGATTGTGTGGGAGGGTGAATGTGAGGGATTGAGTGTGGGAGAATGTGAAGGATTGAGTGAGGGAGGGAATGTGAGGGATTGAGTGAGGGAGAATGTGAAGGATTGAGTGACAGGTATTATGGGAGGAATTGAGTGAGAGGGTGAAGGTGAGGGATTGAGTGAGAGGGAATATGTGAGGGATTGAGTGAGAGTGATTATGTGAGAGATTGAGTGAGAGGGAGTATGTGAGGGATTGAGTGAGAGGGAGAATGTGAGAGATTGAGTGAGAGGGAGTATGTGAGGGATTGAGTGAGAGGGAGAATGTGAGGGATTGAGTGAGAGGGAGTATTTGAGGGTTTGAGTGAGGGGTAGTATGTGAGGCATTAAGTGAGAGGGAGAATGTGAGGGATTGAGTAAGAGGGAGTATGTGACGGAGTGAGTGACAGGGGGCATGTGAGGCATTGAGTGAGAGGGAGTGTGTGATGGATAGAGTGAGGGAGTATGTGAGAGATTGCGTGAGGGAACATGTGAGTGACTGAGTGAAAGGGAGAATGTGAGGGTTTGAGTGAGAGGGAGAATGTGAGGGTTTGAGTGAGAGGGAGAATGTGAGGGATTGAGTGAAAGGGAGTATGTGAGGGATTGAGTGAGAGGGAGAAGGTGAGGGATTGAGTGAGAGGAAGTATTTGAGGGATTAAGTGAGAGGGTGTGTATGAGGGATTGAGTGAGAGGGAGTATGTGAGGGATTGTGAGAAGGAGTATGTGAGGGATTGAGTGAGAGAGAGTCGGTGAGGGATTGAGTGAGATGGAGTATGTGACGGAGTGAGTGACAGGGTGTATGTGAGGGATTGAGTGAGAGGGAGAATGTCAGAGATTGAGTGAGGGAATATGTGAGGTATTGAGTGAGAGTGAGAATGTGAGGGTTTGTGTGAGAGGGAGAAGGTGAGGGATTGTGTGAGAGGGTGAATGTGAGGGATTGAGTGATAGGGAGTATGTGAGGGATTGAGTGAGAGGGAGTATGTGAGGAATTGCACGAGAGTGAGAATGTGAGGTATTGAGTGATAGGGAGAATGTGAGGGATTGAGTGAGAGGGAGAATGTGAGGGATTGAGTGAGAGGGAGCATGTGAGGGATTGAGTGAAAGGGAGAATGTGAGAGATTGAATGAGAGTGTGTAGGTGAGGGATTGAGTGAGAGGGAGTATGTGAGGGATTGAGTGAGAGGGAGCATGTGAGGGATTGAGTGAAAGGGAGAATGTGAGAGATTGAATGAGAGGGTGTAGGTGAGGGATTGAGTGAGAGGGAGTATGTGAGGGATTGAGTGTGAGGGAGTATGTGAGCGATTGAGTGAGAGGGAGTATGTGAGGGATTGAGTGAGAGGGAGAATATGAGGGATTGAGTGAGAGTGCGTATATGAGGGATTGAGTGAGAGGGAGAATGTGAGGCATTGAGTGGGGGAGTATGTGAGGGATTGTGTGAGAGAGGGAATGTGAGGGATTGAGTGAGAGGGAGTATGTGAGGGTTTGAGAGAGGTGGAGTATGTGAGGGATTGAGTGAGAGGGAGAATGTGAGGGATTGAGTGAGAGGGAGAATGTGAGGGATTGAGTCAGAGGGAGAATGTGAGGCATTGAGTGAGGGAGTATGTGAGGGATTGTGTGAGAGGGAATATGTGAGGGTTTGAGTGAGAGGGAGTATGTGAGGTACAGAGTGAGGGAGGGAATGTGAGGAATTGAGTGAGGGATAATGTGAAGGATTGAGTGACAGGTAGTATGGGAGGAATTGAGTGAGAGGGAGAATGTGAGGGATTGAGTGAGAGGGAGTATGTGAGGGATTGAGTCGGAAGGAGTATTTTTGGGATTGAGTGAGAGAGAGTAGGTGAGGGATTGAGTGAGAGTGAGTATGTGAGGGATTCAGTGAGAGGGAGAATGTGAGGGATTGAGTGAGAGGGAGTATGTGAGCGTTTGAGTGAGGGCGAGTATGTGAGGCATTGAGTGAGAGGGAGAATGTGAGGGATTGAGTGAGAGGGAGTATGTGATGGAGTGAGTGACAGGGAGCATGTGAGGGTTTGAGTGAGTGGGAGCATGTGAGGGATTGAGTGAGAGGCAGAATGTCAGAGATTGAGTGAGGGAGAATGTGAGGATTGAGTGAGAGGGAGAATGTGAGGGATTGAGTGAGAGGGAGTGTGTGATGGATAGAGTGAGGGAGTATGTGAGGGATTGAGTGAGAGGGACTATGTGAGTGACTGAGTGAAAGGGAGAATATGAGGGACTGAGTGAGAGGGAGAACGTGAGGGATTGAGTGAGAGGGAGAACATGCGGGATTGAGTGAAAGGGAGAACGTGAGGGATTGAGTGAGAGGGAGAATGTGAGGGTTTGAGTGAGAGGGAGTATGTGAGGGATTAGGTGAGAGGGTGTATGTGAGGATTGAGTGTGTGAGTGTGAAGGATTGAGTGGGAGGGAGTATGTGAGGGATTGAGTGAGAGGGAGAATGTGAGGGATTGATTGTGAGGGAGAATGTGAGGGATTGAGTGAGAGGGAGAATGTGAGGGATTGATTGTGAGGGAGAATGTGAGGATTGAGTGAGAGTGAGAATGTGAGGGATTGAGTTAGAGGGAGTATGTGACGGAGTGAGTGACAGGGTGTATGTGAGGGATTGAGTGAGAGGGAGAATGTCAGAGATTGAGTGAGGGCAAATGTGAGGTATTGAGTGAGAGGGAGAATGTGAGTGATTGAGTAAGGGAGCATGTGAGGGATTGAGTGAGAGGAAGTAGGTGAGGGATTGATTGTGAGGGTGAATGTGAGGGATTGAGTGAGAGGGAGTAGGTGAGGGATTGAGTGAGAGGGTGAAAGTGAGGGATTGAGTGAGAGGGAGTATGTGTGGGATTGAGTGAGTTGGGAGTATGTGAAGGATTGAGTGAGAGGGAGAATGTGAGGGATTGAGTGATAGGGAGAATGTCAGAAATTGAGTGAGGGAGAATGTGAGGGATTGAGTGAGATGGAGTGTGTGATGGATAGAGTGAAGGAGTATGTGAGGGTTTGAGTGAGAGGGAGTAAGTGAGGGACTGTTCGAGAGTGAGAATGTGAGGTATTGAGTCATAGGGAGAATGTGAGGGATTGACTGAGAGGGAGAATGTGAGGGATTGAGTGAGAGGTAGTAGGTGAGGGATTGAGTGAGAGGGTGAATGTGAGGGATTGAGTGAAAGGGAGAATATGAGCTATTGAGTGAGAGGGAGTAGGTGAGGGATTGAGTGAGAGGGTGAATGTGAGGGATTGAGTGAGAGGGAGTATGTGAGGGATTGAGTGAGAGGGAGTATGTGTGGGATTGAGTGAGAGGGTGAATGTGAGGGATTGAATGTGAGGGATTATGTGAGCGATTGAGTGAGAGCGAGAATTTGAGGAATTGAGTGAGATGGAGAATGTGACGGATTGAGTGAGAGGCAGAATGTGAGGCATTGAGTGAGGGGGAGTATGTGAGGGATTGAGTGAGAGGGAGTATGTGAGTTATTGAGTGAGATGGAGTAGGTGACGGATTGAGTGAGAGGGAGTATGTGAGGGATTGAGTGAGAGGGAGTATGTGAGGGATTGAGTGAGAGGGAGAACATGAGGGATTGAGTGAGAAGCAAAATGTGAGGGATTGAGTGAGAAGGATTATTTGAGGGATTGAGTGAGAGTGCATATGTGAGGAATTGAGTGAGAGAGGGAATGTGAGGGATTGAGTGAGAGGGAGTATGTGAGGCTTTGAGTGAGGGGGTGTATGTGAGGAATTGAGTGAGGGAGGGAATGTGAGGGATTGAGTGAGGGAGAATGTGAAGGATTGAGTGAGAGGGAGTATGTGAGTTATTGAGTGAGAGGGAGAATGTGAGGGATTGATATGAGGGAGTATGTGAGGGATTGAGTGAGAGGGATTATTTGAGGGATTGAGTGAGAGGGAGTATGTGAGGGATTGAGTGAGAGGGAGTATGTGAGGGATTGAGTGAGAGAGAGTAGGTGAGGGATTGAGTGAGAGTGAGTATGTGAGGGATTGAGTGAGAGGGAGAATGTGAGGGATTGAGTGAGAGGGAGAATGTGAGAGATTGAGTGAGAGGGAGTATGTGAGGGTTTGAGTGAGAGGGATTATGTGAGGCATTGAGTGAGAGGGAGTATGTGACGGAGTGACTGACAGGGTGTATGTGAGGGATTGAGTGAGAGGTAGAATGTCAGAGATTGCGTGAGGGAAAATGTGAGGTATTGAGTGATAGGGAGAATGTGAGGGATTGAGTAAGAGGGAGCATGTGAGGGATTGAGTTAAAGGGAGAATATGAGCTATTGAGTGAGAGGGAGTAGGTGAGGGATTGAGTGAGAGGGAGTATGTGAGTGATTGAGTGAATGGGAGAATGTGACGGATTGAGTGAGAGGGAGTATGTGAGTTAATGAGTGAGATGGAGTAGGTGACGGATTGAGTGAGAGGGAGTATGTGAGGGATTGAGTGAGAGGGAGAATGTGTGGGATTGAGTGAGAGGGAGTATGTGAGGGATTGAGTGAAAGGGAGTATGTGAGGGATTGAGTGAGAGGGAGAATGTGAGGGATTGAGTGAGAGGGAGTATGTGACGGATTGATTGTGAGGTAGTATGTGAGGGATTGAGTGAGAGGGAGAATGTGAGGGATTGAGTGAGAGGGAGATTGTGAGAGATTGAGTGAGAGGGAGTATGTGAGAGATTGAGTGAGAGGGAGTATGTGAGAGATTGAGTGAGAGGGAGTATGTGAGAGATTGAGTGAGAGGGAGAATGTGAGGGATTGAGTGAGAGGGAGTATGTGAGGGATTGAGTGAGAGGGTATGGGAGGGGAGTATGTGAGGGAATGAGTGAAAGGGAGTATGTGACGGATTGAGAAAGAGGGAGAATGTGAGGGACTGAGTGAGAGGGAGAATGTGAGGCATTGAGTGAGGAAGAGTATGTGAGGGATTGAGTGAGGGAAGGAATGTGAGGGATTGAGTGAGGGAGAATGTGAGGGATTGAGTAAGAGTGAGTGTGTGATGGATAGATTGAAGGAGTATGTGAGGAATTGAGCGAGAGGGAGTATGTGAGGGATTGAGTGAGAGGGAGTATGTGAGGGATTGTGCGAGAGTGAGAATGTGAGTTATTGAGTGATAGGGAGAATGTGAGGGATTGAGTGAGAGGGAGAATGTGAGGGATTGAGTGAGAGGGAGAATGTGAGGGATTGAGTGAGAGGGAGTATGTGAGGCATTGAGTGAGAGGGTGAATGTGAGGGATTGGGTGTGAGGGTGTATGTGAGCGATTGAGTGAGAGGGAGAATGTGAGGGATTGAGTGACTGAGAATGTGAGGGATTGAGTGACAGGGAGTTTTGAGGGATTGAGTGAGAGGGCGAATGAGGAATTGAGTGAGAGGGATTATGTGAGGAATTGAGTGAGTGGGAGAATGTGAGGGATTGAGTCAGATGGAGAATGTGAGGGATTGAGTGAGAGGGATTATGTGAGGCATTGAGTGATATGGAGTATGTGAGTGATTGGGTGTGAGGGAGTATGTGAGTGATTGAGTAAGAGGGGGTATGTGAGGGATTGAGTGAGAGGGAGTATGTGAGGGATTGTGTGATTGGGAGAATGTGAGGGATTGAGTGAGAGGGAGAATGTGAGGGATTGAGTGAGAGGGAGTATGTGAGGGATTGAGTGAGAGGGAGTATGTGAGGGATTGTGTGATTGGGAGAATGTGAGGGATTGAGTGAGAGGGAGAATGTGAGGGATTGAGTGAGAGGGAGTATGTGCGGGATTGAGTGAGAGGGAGTATGTGAGTTATTGAGTGAGATGGAGTAGGTGACGGATTGAGTGAGAGGGAGAATATGAGGGATTGAGTGAGAGTGCATATGCGAGGGATTGACTGAGAGTGTGAATGTGAGGGATTGAGTCAGAGAGAGAATGTGAGGCATTGAGTGAGGGAGTATGTGAGGGTTTGAGTGAGGGGGAGTATGTGAGGGATTGAGTGAGGGAGGGAATGTGAGGGATTGAGTGAGGGAGAATGTGAAGGATTGAGTGAAAGGGAGAACGTGAGGGATTGAATGAGAGGGAGAATGTGAGGGATTGAGTGAGAGGGAGAATGTGAGGGATTGAGTGAGAGGGAGAATGTGAGGGATTGAGTGAGAGGGAGAAGGTGAGGGATTGAGTGAGAGGAAGTATGTGACAGATTGAGTGAGAGGGTGTATATGAGGGATTGAGTGAGAGGGTGTACGTGAGTATTGAGTGAGGGGGAATGTGAAGGATTGAGTGAGAGGGAGTATGTGAGGGATTGAGTGAGAGGGAGTATGTGAGGGATTGATTGTGAGGGAGTATGTGAAGGATTGAGTGAGAGGGAGAATGTGAGGGATTGAGTGAGAGGGAGAATGTGAGAGATTGAGTGAGAGGGAGTATGTGAGGGATTGAGTGAGAGGGAGTATGTGAGGGATTGAGTGAGAGGGAGAATGTGAGGGATTGAGTGAAAGGGAGTATGTGACGGATTGAGTGAGGGAAGGAGTGTGAGGGATTGAGTGAGGGAGAATGTGAAGTATTGAGTGAAAGGGAGAATGTGAGGGATTGATTGAGAGGAAGTGTGTGATGGATAGAGTGAAGGAGTATGTGAGGGATTGAGTGAGAGGGAGTAGGTGATGGATTGAGTGAGAGGGTGAATGTGAGGGATTGAGTGAGAGGGAGTATGTGTGGGTTTGAGTGAGTGGGAGTATGTGAGGGATTGAGTGAGAGGGAGTATGTGAGGGATTGTTCGAGAGTGAGAATGTGAGTTATTGAGTGATAGGGAGAATGTGAGGGATTGAGTGATAGGGAGAATGTGAGGGATTGAGTGAGAGGGAGAATGTGAGGGATTGAGTGAGAGGGAGTATGTGAGGGATTGAGTGAAAGGGTGAATGTGAGCTATTGACTGAGAGGGAGTAGGTGAGGGATTGAGTGAGAGCGAGTATGTGAGCGATTGAGTGAGAGGGATAATGTGAGGGATTGAGTGTGAGGGTGTATGTGAGCGATTGAGTGAGAGGGAGAATGTGAGGGATTGAGTGACAGTGAGAATGTGAGGGATTGAGTGACAGGGAGTTTTGAGGGATTGAGTGAGAGGGAGTATGTGAGGAATTGAGTGAGAGGGAGAATGTGAGGGATTGAATGAGAGGGTGTATGTGAGGGATTGAGTGATTGGGAGAATGTGAGGGTTTGAGTGAGAGGGAGTATGTGAGGTATTGAGTGATATGGAGTATGTGAGTGATTGAGTGAGAGGGAGTATGTGAGGGATTGTGTGATTGGGAGAATGTGAGGGATTGAGTGAGAGGGTGAATGTGAGGGTTTGAGTGAGAGGGAGTATGTGAGGGATTGAGTGAGAGGGAGTATGTGAGGGATTGAGTGAGAGGGAGTATGTGAGGGATTGAGTGAGAGGGAGTATGTGAGGGATTGAGTGAGAGGGAGTATGTGAGGGATTGAGTGAGAGGCAGCATGTGAGGGATTGATATGAGGGAGTATGTGAGGAATTGAGTGAGAGGGAAAATGTGAGGTATTGAGTGAGAGGGAGAATGTGAGGGATTGAGTGAGAGGGAGAATGTCAGAAATTGAGTGAAGGAGTATGTGAGGGATTGAGTGAGAGGGAGTATGTGACGGATTGAGCGAGAGTGAGAATGTGAGGAATTGAGTGAGAGGGAGAATGTTAGAGATTGAGTAAGAGGGAGCATGTGAGGGATTGTGTGAAAGGGAGAATGTGAGCTATTGAGTGAGAGGGAGTAGGTGAGCGATTGAGTGAGAGGGAGTATGTGAGGGATTGAGTGAGAGAGAGTAGTTGAGGGATTGAGTGAGAGTGAGTATGTGAAAGATTGAGTGACAGGGAGTATGTGAGGGATTGAGTGAGAGAGAGTAGTTGAGGGATTGAGTGAGAGTGAGTATATGAAAGATTGAGTGAGAGAGAGTAGTTGAGGGATTGAGTGAGAGTGAGTATGTGAAAGATTGAGTGAGAGGGAGTATGTGAGGGATTGCGTGAGAGGGAGCATGTGAGGGATTGAGTGAGAGGGAGTATGTGAGGGTTTGAGTGAGGGGGAGTATGTGAGGCATTGAGTGAGAGGGAGAATGTGAGGGATTGAGTGAGAGGGAGTATGTGACGGAGTGACAGGGAGTATGTGAGGGATTGAGTGAAAGGGAGAATGTGAGGGATTGGGTGAGAGGGAGTGTGTGATGGATAGAGTGAGAGGGATTATGTGAGGCATTGAGTGAGAGGGAGTATGTGGGAGATTGAGTGAGACGGAGTATGTGAGGGATTGAGTGAGAGGTTGTATTTGAGGGATTGAGTGAGAGGCAGTATGTGAGGCATTGAATGAGAGGGACTACGTGAGGCATTGAGTGAGAAGGATTAAATGAGGATTGAGTGAGGGAGATTGTGAAGGATTGAGTGAGAGGGCGTATGTGAGTGATTGAGTGAGAGGGAGAATGTGAGGGGTTGAGTGAGAGGGAGTATGTGAGGGATTGAGTGAGAGGGATTATGTGAGTGATTGAGTAAGAGGTAGTATGTGAGAGATTGAGTGAGAGGGAGAATGTGAGGGATTGAGTGAGGGAGAGTATGTGAGGGAATGAGTGAGGGAAGGAGTGTGAGGGATTGAGTGAGGGAGAATGTGAAGTATTGAGTGAGAGGGTGAATGTGAGGGATTGAGTGAGAGGGAGTGTGTGTTGGATAGAGTGAAGGAGTATGTGAGGGATTGAGTGAGAGGGAGTATGTGAGGGATTGTGCGAGAGTGAGAATGTGAGTTATTGAGTGAGATGGAGTAGGTGACGGATTGAGTGAGAGGGTATGGGAGGGGAGTATGTGAGGGAATGAGTGAAAGGGAGTATGTGACGGATTGAGAAAGAGGGAGAATGTGAGGGACTGAGTGAGAGGGAGAATGTGAGGCATTGAGTGAGGGAGAGTATGTGAGGGAATGAGTGAGGGAAGGAGTGTGAGGGATTGAGTGAGGGAGAATGTGAAGTATTGAGTGAGAGGGTGAATGTGAGGGATTGAGTGAGAGGGAGTGTGTGTTGGATAGAGTGAAGGAGTATGTGAGGGATTGAGTGAGAGGGAGTATGTGAGGGATTGTGCGAGAGTGAGAATGTGAGTTATTGAGTGAGATGGAGTCGGTGACGGATTGAGTGAGAGGGAGTATGTGAGGGATTGAGTGAGAGGGAGAATGTGAGGGATTGACTGAGGAGCAAAATGTGAGCGATTGAGTGAGAGGGATTATTTGAGGGATTCAGTGAGAGGCAGAATATGAGGGAATGAGTGAGAGTGCATATGCGAGGGATTGACTGAGAGTGTGAATGTGAGGGATTGAGTCAGAGAGAGAATGTGAGGCATTGTGTGAGGGAGTATGTGAGGGATTGAGTGAGAGAGGGAATGTGAGGGATTGAGTGAGGGGGAGTATGTGAGGGTTTGAGTGAGGGGGAATATGTGAGGGATTGAGTGAGGGAGGGAATGTGAGGGATTGAGTGAGGGAGAATGTGAAGGATTGAGTGACAGGTATTATGGGAGGAATTGAGTGAGAGTGAGAATGTGAGGGATTGAGTGAGAGGGAGAAGGTGAGGGATTGAGTGAGAGGGTGAATGTGAGGGATTGAGTGAGAGGGAGTATGTGATGGATTGAGTGAGAAGGAGTATGTGTGGGATTGAGTGAGATGGAGAATGTGAGGTATTGAGTGAGAGTGAGTATGTGACGGAGTGAGTGACAGGGAGCATGTGAGGGATTGAGTGAGAGGGAGAATGTCAGAGATTGAGTGAGGGAGAATGTGAGGGATTGAGTGATAGGGAGAATGTGAGGGAGTGAGAGGGAGAATGTGAGGTATTGAGTGAGAGGGAGTGTGTGATGGATAGAGTGAGGGAGTATGTGAGGGATTGAGAAAGAGGGAGAATGTGAGGGACTGAGTGAGAGGGAGAATGTGAGGCATTGAGTGAGGGGGAGTATGTGAGGGATTGAGTGAGGGACAGCGTGTGAGGGATTGACTGAGGGAGAATGTGAAGTATTGAGTGAGAGGGAGAATGTGAGGGATTGATTGAGAGGGAGTGTGTTGGATAGAGTGAAGGAGTATGTGAGGGATTGAGTGAGAGGGAGAATGTGAGGGATTGTGCGAGAGTGAGAATGTGAGTTATTGAGTGATAGGGAGAGTGTGAGGGATTGAGTGAGAGGGAGAATGTGAGGGATTGAGTGACAGGGAGAATGTGAGGGATTGAGTGAGAGGGAGCATGTGAGGGATTGAGTGAGAGGGAGAACGTGAGCTATCGACTGAGAGGGAGTAGGTGAGGGATTGAGTGAGAGGGAGAATGTGAGGGATTGAGTGAGAGGGAGTATGTGAGGGATTGAGTGAGAGGGAGTATGTGAGGGATTGAGTGAGAGGGAGTATGTGAGGGATTGAGTGAGAGCGAGCATGTGAGGGATTGAGTGAGTGGGTGAATGTGAGGGATTGAGTGTGAGGGTGTATGTGAGAGATTGAGTGACAGTGAGAATGTGAGGGTTTGAGTGAGAGGGAGTATGTGAGGTATTGAGTGAGAGGGAGAATGTGAGGGTTTGAGTGAGAGGGAGTATGTGAGGTATTGAGTGATATGGAGTATGTGAGTGATTGGGTGTGCGTGAGCATGTGAGTGATTGAGGAAGAGGGGGTATGTGAGGGATGAGTGAGAGGGAGTATGTGAGGGATTGAGTGAGAGGGAGTCTGTGAGGGATTGAGTGAGAGGGGGTATGTGAGGGATTGAGTGAGAGGGAGTATGTGAGGGATTGTGTGATTGGGAGAATGTGAGGGATTGAGTGAGAGGGTGAATGTGAGGGATTGAGTGAGAGGGTGAATGTGAGGGATTGAGTGAGAGGGAGAATGTGAGGGATTGAGTGAGAGGGATTATGTGAGGGATTGAGTGAGAGGCAGTATGTGAAGGATTGATATGAGGGAGTATGTGAGGAATTGAGTGAGAGGGAAAATGTGAGGGATTGAGTGAGAGGGAGAATGTGAGGGATTGAGTGAGAGGGAGAATGTCAGAGATTGAGTGAAGGAGTATGTGAGGGATTGAGTGAGAGGGAGAATGTGAGGGATTGAGTGAGAGGGAGAATGTCAGAGATTGAGTGAAGGAGTATGTGAGGGATTGAGTGAGAGGGAGTTTGTGAGGGATTGAGCGAGAGTGAGAATGTGAGGGATTGAGTGAGAGGGAGTATGTGAGGGATTGAGTGAGAGGGAGTATGTGTGGGATTGAGTGAGAGGGAGAATGTGAGGGATTGAGTGAGAGGGAGAATGTGAGCTATTGAGTGAGAGGGAGTAGGTGAGGGATTGAGTGAGAGGGAGTTGGTGAGGGATTGAGTGAGAGGGTGAATGTGAGGGTTTGAGTGAGAGGGAGTATGTGAGGGTTTGCGTGAGGGGGAGTATGTGAGGCATTGAGTGAGAGAGAGTAGGTGAGGGATTGAGTGAGAGTGAGTATGTGAAAGATTGAGTGAGAGGGAGAATGTGAGGGATTGAGTGAGAGTGAGTATGTGAGGGTTTGAGTGAGGGGGAGTTTGTGAGGCATTGAGTGAGAGGGAGAATGTGAGGGATTGAGTGAGAGGGAGTATGTGAGGGATTGAGTGAGAGGGAGAATGTGAGGGATTGAGTGAGAGGGAGAATGTGAGGGATTGAGTGAGCGGGAGAATGTGAGGGTTTGAGTGAGAAGGAGAATGTGAGGGATTGAGTGAGAGGGAGAAATTGAGGAATTGAGTGAGAGGGAGTATGTGTTGGGATTGAGTGAGAGGGATTATGTGAGGCATTGAGTGAGACGGAGTATGTGAGGGATTGAGTGAGAGGTTGTATTTGAGGGATTGAGTGAGAGGCAGTATGTGAGGCATTGAATGAGAGGGACTACGTGAGGCATTGAGTGAGAAGGATTAAATGAGGATTGAGTGAGGGAGATTGTGAAGGATTGAGTGAGAGGGTGTGTGTGAGTGATTGAGTGAGAGGGAGAATGTGAGGGGTTGAGTGAGAGGGAGTATGTGAGGGATTGAGTGAGAGGGAGAATGTGAGGGGTTGAGTGAGAGGGAGTATGTGAGGGATTGAGTGAGAGGGATTATGTGAGTGATTGAGTAAGAGGTAGTATGTGAGAGATTGAGTGAGAGGGTGTATGTGAGGGATTGAGTCAGAGGGAGAATGTGAGGCATTGAGTGAGGGGGAGTATGTGAGGGATTGAGTGAGGGAAGGAGTGTGAGGGATTGAGTGAGGGAGAATGTGAAGGATTGAGTGAGAGGGAGTATGTGAGGGATTGAGTGAGAGGGAGTATGTCAGTTATTGAGTGAGAGGGAGTATGTGACTTATTGAGTGAGATGGAGTAGGTGACGGATTGAGTGAGAAGCAAAATGTGAGCGATTGAGTGAGAGGGATTATTTGAGGGATTAAGTGAGAGGGAGAATATGAGGGACTGAGTGAGAGGGAGAACGTGAGGGATTGAGTGAGAGGGAGAATGTGAGGGATTGATTGAGAGGGAGTATGTGAGGGATTGATTGTGAGGGAGTATGTGAGGGATTGAGTGAGAGGGAGAATGTTAGGGATTGAGTGAGAGGGTTTATGTGAGAGATTGAGTGAGAGGGAGTATGTGAGAGATTGAGTGAGAGGGAGAATGTGATGGATTGAGTGAAAGGGAGTATGTGAGGGACTGAGTGAGAGGGAGAACGTGAGGGATTGAGTGAGAGGGAGAATGTGAGGGATTGTTTGAGAGGGAGTATGTGAGGGATTGATTGTGAGGGAGTATGTGAGGGATTGAGTGAGAGGGAGAATGTTAGGGATTGAGTGAGAGGGTTTATGTGAGAGATTGAGTGAGAGGGAGTATGTGAGAGATTGAGTGAGAGGGAGAATGTGAGGGATTGAGTGAAAGGGAGTATGTGACGGATTGAGAAAGAGGGAGAATGTGAGGGACTGAGTGAGAGGGAGAATGTGAGGCATTGAGTGAGTAGGAGTATGTGAGGGATTGAGTGAGAGGGATTATGTGAGGGTTTGAGTGAGGGGGAGTATGTGAGGGATTGAGTGAGAGACGGAGTGTGAGGGATTGAGTGAGGGAGAATGTGAAGTATTGAGTGAGAGGGAGAATGTGAGCTATTGAGTGAGAGGGAGTAGGTGAGGGATTGAGTGAGAGGGAGTATGTGAGGGATTGAGTGAGAGGGAGAATGTGAGGGATTGAGTGAGAGGGAGTATATGAGGGTTTGAGTGAGGGGGAGTATGTGAGGCATTGAGTGAGAGAGAGTAAGTGAGGGATTGAGTGAGAGTGAGTATGTGAGGGATTGAGTGATAGGGAGTATGTGAGGGATTGCGTCAGAGGGAGAATGTGAGGGATTGAGTGAGAGTGAGTATGTGAGGGTTTGAGTGCGGGGGAGTTTGTGAGGCATTGAGTGAGAGGGAGAATGTGAGCGATTGAGTGAGAGGGAGTATGTGACGGAGTGAGTGACAGGGCGTATGTGAGGGATTGAGTGAGAGGGAGAATGTGAGGGATTGAGTGAGAGGGAGTGTGTGATGGATAGAGTGAGGGAGTATGTGAGGGATTGAGTGAGAGGGAGTATGTGAGGGACTGAGTGAGGGAGTATGTGAGGGATTGAGCGAGAGTGAGAATGTGAGGTATTGAGTGATAGGGAGTATGTGAGGAATTGAGTGATAGGGAGTAGGTGAGGTATTGAGTGAGAGGGAGTAGGTGAGGGATTGAGTGAGAGGGTGAATGTGAGGGTTTGAGTGAGGGAGTATGTGAGGGATTGAGTGAGAAGGAGTATGTGAGGGATTGAGTGAGAGAGAGTAGTTGAGGGATTGAGTGAGAGTGAGTATGTGAAAGATTGAGTGAGAGGGAGTATGTGAGGGATTGCGTGAGAGGGAGCATGTGAGGGATTGAGTGAGAGGGAGTATGTGAGGGTTTGAGTGAGGGGGAGTATATGAGTCATTGAGTGAGAGGGAGAATGTGAGGGATTGAGTGAGAGGGAGTATGTGACGGAGTGAGTGACAGGGAGTATGTGAGGGATTGAGTGAGAGGGAGAATGTGAGGGATTGAGTGAGAGGGAGTATGTGAGGGACTGAGTGAGGGAGTATGTGAGGGATTGAGCGAGAGTGAGAATGTGAGGTATTGAGTGATAGGGAGAATGTGAGGAATTGAGTGAGAGGGAGTAGGTGAGGTATTGAGTGAGAGGGTGAATGTGAGGGTTTGAGTGAGAGGGAGTATGTGAGGGATTGAGTGAGAAGGAGTATGTGAGGGATTGAGTGAGAGAGAGTATGTGAGGGATTGAGTGAGAGAGAGTAGTTGAGGGATTGAGTGAGATTGAGTATGTGAAAGATTGAGTGAGAGGGAGTATGTGAGGGATTGAGTGAGAGTGAGTATGTGAGGGACTGAGAGGGAGAATGTGAGGGATTGAGTGAAGGGAGAATGTGACGGATTGAGTGAGAGGGAGAATGTGAGGGATTGAGTGAGAGGGAGAATGTGAGGGATTAAGTGAGAGGGAGAATGTGAGGGATTGAGTGAAAGGGAGTATGTGAGGGATTGAGTGAGAGGGAGAATCTGAGGCATTGAGTGAGGGAGTATGTGAGGGATTGAGTGAGAGGGTGTATATGAGGGATTGAGTGAGAGGGATAATGTGATGGATTGAGTGAGAGGGAGAACATGAGGGATTGAGTGAGCTGGAGAATGTGAGGGTTTGTGTGAGAAGGAGAATGTGAGGGATTGAGTGAGAGGGAGAAATTGAGGAATTGAGTGAGAGGTAGAAAGTGAGGGATTTAGTGAGAGGGAAAATGGGAGGGATTGAGTGAGAGGGAGAATGTGAGGGATTGAGTGAGAGGGAGTATGTGAGGGATTGAGTGAGAGGGATTATGTGAGGCATTGAGTGAGGGCGTATGTGAGAGATTGAGTGAGAGGGAGTATGTGGGAGATTGAGTGAGACGGAGTATGTGAGGGATTGAGTGAGAGGTTGTATTTGAGGGATTGAGTGAGAGGCAGTATGTGAGGCATTGAATGAGAGGGACTACGTGAGGCATTGAGTGAGAAGGATTAAATGAGGATTGAGTGAGGGAGATTGTGAAGGATTGAGTGAGAGGGCGTATGTGAGTGATTGAGTGAGAGGGAGTATGTGAGGGGTTGAGTGAGAGGGAGTATTTGAGGGATTGAGTGAGAGGGATTATGTGAGTGATTGAGTAAGAGGTAGTATGTGAGAGATTGAGTGAGAGGGAGTATTTGAGGGATTGAGTGAGAGGGATTATGTGAGTGATTGAGTGAGAGGGAGTATTTGAGGGATTGAGTGAGAGGGAGAATGTGAGGGATTGAGTGAGAGGGGGTATGTGACGGATTGAGAAAGAGGGAGAATGTGAGGGACTGAGTGAGAGGGAGAATGTGAGGCATTGAGTGAGGGGGAGTATGTGAGGGATTGAGTGAGAGAGAGTATGTGAGTTATTGAGTGAGATGGAGTAGGTGACGGATTGAGTGAGAGGGAGTATGTGAGGGATTGAGTGAGATGGAGTAGGTGATGGATTGAGTAAGAGGGAGAATATGAGGGAATGAGTGAGAGTGCATATGCGAGGGATTGACTGAGAGTGTGAATGTGAGGGATTGAGTCAGAGAGAGAATGTGAGGCATTGAGTGAGGGAGTATGTGAGGGATTGAGTGAGATGGAGTAGGTGACGGATTGAGTGAGAGGGGGAATATGAGGGATTGAGTGAGAGTGCATATGCGAGGGATTGACTGAGAGTGTGAATGTGAGGGATTGAGTCAGAGAGAGAATGTGAGGCATTGAGTGAGGGAGTATGTGAGGGATTGAGTGAGAGAGGGAGTATGTGAGGGATTGAGTGAGGGGGAGTATGTGAGGGTTTGATTGAGGGGGAGTATGTGAGGGATTGAGTCAGGGAGGGAATGTGAGGGATTGAGTGAGGGAGAATGTGAAAGATTGAGTGACAGGTCAAATGGGAGGAATTGAGTGAGTGAGAATGTGAGGGATTGAGTGAGTGGGAGTATGTGATGGATTGAGTGAGAGAGAGAATGTGAGGGATTGAGTGAGAGGTTGTATTTGAGGGATTGAGTGAGAGGCAGTATGTGAGGCATTGAATGAGAGGGACTACGTGAGGCATTGAGTGAGAAGGATTAAATGAGGATTGAGTG
Organism: Isurus oxyrinchus; assembly: GCA_026770705.1. Classification (NCBI taxonomy): domain Eukaryota; kingdom Metazoa; phylum Chordata; class Chondrichthyes; order Lamniformes; family Lamnidae; genus Isurus; species Isurus oxyrinchus. The sequence goes on from JANJGN010002402.1 coordinate 27,992, forward strand.
AGGGAGATTGTGAAGGATTGAGTGAGAGGGTGTGTGTGAGTGATTGAGTGAGAGGGAGAATGTGAGGGGTTGAGTGAGAGGGAGTATGTGAGGGATTGAGTGAGAGGGAGAATGTGAGGGGTTGAGTGAGAGGGAGTATGTGAGGGATTGAGTGAGAGGGATTATGTGAGTGATTGAGTAAGAGGTAGTATGTGAGAGATTGAGTGAGAGGGTGTATGTGAGGGATTGAGTGAGAGGGAAAATGTGAGGGACTGAGTGAGAGGGAGAATGTGAGGCATTGAGTGAGGGGGAGTATGTGAGGGATTGAGTGAGGGAAGGAGTGTGAGGGATTGAGTGAGGGAGAATGTGAAGGATTGAGTGAGAGGGAGTATGTGAGGGATTGAGTGAGTGGGAGTATGTCAGTTATTGAGTGAGAGGGAGTATGTGACTTATTGAGTGAGATGGAGTAGGTGACGGATTGAGTGAGAAGCAAAATGTGAGCGATTGAGTGAGAGGGATTATTTGAGGGATTAAGTGAGAGGGAGAATATGAGGGACTGAGTGAGAGGGAGAACGTGAGGGATTGAGTGAGAGGGAGAATGTGAGGGATTGATTGAGAGGGAGTATGTGAGGGATTGATTGTGAGGGAGTATGTGAGGGATTGAGTGAGAGGGAGAATGTTCGGGATTGAGTGAGAGGGTTTATGTGAGAGATTGAGTGAGAGGGAGTATGTGAGAGATTGAGTGAGAGGGAGAATGTGATGGATTGAGTGAAAGGGAGTATGTGAGGGACTGAGTGAGAGGGAGAACGTGAGGGATTGAGTGAGAGGGAGAATGTGAGGGATTGTTTGAGAGGGAGTATGTGAGGGATTGATTGTGAGGGAGTATGTGAGGGATTGAGTGAGAGGGAGAATGTTAGGGATTGAGTGAGAGGGTTTATGTGAGAGATTGAGTGAGAGGGAGTATGTGAGAGATTGAGTGAGAGGGAGAATGTGAGGGATTGAGTGAAAGGGAGTATGTGACGGATTGAGAAAGAGGGAGAATGTGAGGGACTGAGTGAGAGGGAGAATGTGAGGCATTGAGTGAGTAGGAGTATGTGAGGGATTGAGTGAGAGGGATTATGTGAGGGTTTGAGTGAGGGGGAGTATGTGAGGGATTGAGTGAGAGACGGAGTGTGAGGGATTGAGTGAGGGAGAATGTGAAGTATTGAGTGAGAGGGAGAATGTGAGCTATTGAGTGAGAGGGAGTAGGTGAGGGATTGAGTGAGAGGGAGTATGTGAGGGATTGAGTGAGAGGGAGAATGTGAGGGATTGAGTGAGAGGGAGTATATGAGGGTTTGAGTGAGGGGGAGTATGTGAGGCATTGAGTGAGAGAGAGTAAGTGAGGGATTGAGTGAGAGTGAGTATGTGAAAGATTGAGTGATAGGGAGTATGTGAGGGATTGCGTCAGAGGGAGAATGTGAGGGATTGAGTGAGAGTGAGTATGTGAGGGTTTGAGTGCGGGGGAGTTTGTGAGGCATTGAGTGAGAGGGAGAATGTGAGCGATTGAGTGAGAGGGAGTATGTGACGGAGTGAGTGACAGGGCGTATGTGAGGGATTGAGTGAGAGGGAGAATGTGAGGGATTGAGTGAGAGGGAGTGTGTGATGGATAGAGTGAGGGAGTATGTGAGGGATTGAGTGAGAGGGAGTATGTGAGGGACTGAGTGAGGGAGTATGTGAGGGATTGAGCGAGAGTGAGAATGTGAGGTATTGAGTGATAGGGAGTATGTGAGGAATTGAGTGATAGGGAGTAGGTGAGGTATTGAGTGAGAGGGAGTAGGTGAGGGATTGAGTGAGAGGGTGAATGTGAGGGTTTGAGTGAGGGAGTATGTGAGGGATTGAGTGAGAAGGAGTATGTGAGGGATTGAGTGAGAGAGAGTAGTTGAGGGATTGAGTGAGAGTGAGTATGTGAAAGATTGAGTGAGAGGGAGTATGTGAGGGATTGCGTGAGAGGGAGCATGTGAGGGATTGAGTGAGAGGGAGTATGTGAGGGTTTGAGTGAGGGGGAGTATATGAGTCATTGAGTGAGAGGGAGAATGTGAGGGATTGAGTGAGAGGGAGTATGTGACGGAGTGAGTGACAGGGAGTATGTGAGGGATTGAGTGAGAGGGAGAATGTGAGGGATTGAGTGAGAGGGAGTATGTGAGGGACTGAGTGAGGGAGTATGTGAGGGATTGAGCGAGAGTGAGAATGTGAGGTATTGAGTGATAGGGAGAATGTGAGGAATTGAGTGAGAGGGAGTAGGTGAGGTATTGAGTGAGAGGGTGAATGTGAGGGTTTGAGTGAGAGGGAGTATGTGAGGGATTGAGTGAGAAGGAGTATGTGAGGGATTGAGTGAGAGAGAGTATGTGAGGGATTGAGTGAGAGAGAGTAGTTGAGGGATTGAGTGAGATTGAGTATGTGAAAGATTGAGTGAGAGGGAGTATGTGAGGGATTGAGTGAGAGTGAGTATGTGAGGGACTGAGAGGGAGAATGTGAGGGATTGAGTGAAGGGAGAATGTGAGGGATTGAGTGAGAGGGAGAATGTGAGGGATTGAGTGAGAGGGAGAATGTGAGGGATTGAGTGAGAGGGAGAATGTGAGGGATTAAGTGAGAGGGAGAATGTGAGGGATTGAGTGAAAGGGAGTATGTGAGGGATTGAGTGAGAGGGAGAATCTGAGGCATTGAGTGAGGGAGTATGTGAGGGATTGAGTGAGAGGGTGTATATGAGGGATTGAGTGAGAGGGATAATGTGATGGATTGAGTGAGAGGGAGAACATGAGGGATTGAGTGAGCTGGAGAATGTGAGGGTTTGTGTGAGAAGGAGAATGTGAGGGATTGAGTGAGAGGGAGAAATTGAGGAATTGAGTGAGAGGTAGAAAGTGAGGGATTTAGTGAGAGGGAAAATGGGAGGGATTGAGTGAGAGGGAGAATGTGAGGGATTGAGTGAGAGGGAGTATGTGAGGGATTGAGTGAGAGGGATTATGTGAGGCATTGAGTGAGGGCGTATGTGAGAGATTGAGTGAGAGGGAGTATGTGGGAGATTGAGTGAGACGGAGTATGTGAGGGATTGAGTGAGAGGTTGTATTTGAGGGATTGAGTGAGAGGCAGTATGTGAGGCATTGAATGAGAGGGACTACGTGAGGCATTGAGTGAGAAGGATTAAATGAGGATTGAGTGAGGGAGATTGTGAAGGATTGAGTGAGAGGGCGTATGTGAGTGATTGAGTGAGAGGGAGTATGTGAGGGGTTGAGTGAGAGGGAGTATTTGAGGGATTGAGTGAGAGGGATTATGTGAGTGATTGAGTAAGAGGTAGTATGTGAGAGATTGAGTGAGAGGGAGTATTTGAGGGATTGAGTGAGAGGGATTATGTGAGTGATTGAGTGAGAGGGAGTATTTGAGGGATTGAGTGAGAGGGAGAATGTGAGGGATTGAGTGAGAGGGGGTATGTGACGGATTGAGAAAGAGGGAGAATGTGAGGGACTGAGTGAGAGGGAGAATGTGAGGCATTGAGTGAGGGGGAGTATGTGAGGGATTGAGTGAGAGAGAGTATGTGAGTTATTGAGTGAGATGGAGTAGGTGACGGATTGAGTGAGAGGGAGTATGTGAGGGATTGAGTGAGATGGAGTAGGTGATGGATTGAGTAAGAGGGAGAATATGAGGGAATGAGTGAGAGTGCATATGCGAGGGATTGACTGAGAGTGTGAATGTGAGGGATTGAGTCAGAGAGAGAATGTGAGGCATTGAGTGAGGGAGTATGTGAGGGATTGAGTGAGATGGAGTAGGTGACGGATTGAGTGAGAGGGGGAATATGAGGGATTGAGTGAGAGTGCATATGCGAGGGATTGACTGAGAGTGTGAATGTGAGGGATTGAGTCAGAGAGAGAATGTGAGGCATTGAGTGAGGGAGTATGTGAGGGATTGAGTGAGAGAGGGAGTATGTGAGGGATTGAGTGAGGGGGAGTATGTGAGGGTTTGATTGAGGGGGAGTATGTGAGGGATTGAGTCAGGGAGGGAATGTGAGGGATTGAGTGAGGGAGAATGTGAAAGATTGAGTGACAGGTCAAATGGGAGGAATTGAGTGAGTGAGAATGTGAGGGATTGAGTGAGTGGGAGTATGTGATGGATTGAGTGAGAGAGAGAATGTGAGGGATTGAGTGAAATGGAGTATGTGAGAGATTGAGTGAGAGGGAGAATGTGAGGGATTTAGTGAAAAGGAGTATGTGACGGATTGAGTGAGAGGGAGAATGTGAGGGATTTAGTGAAAAGGAGTATGTGACGGATTGAGAAAGAGGGAGAATGTGAGGGACTGAGTGAGAGGGAGAATGTTAGGCATTGAGTGAGGGGGAGTATGTGAGGGATTGAGTGAGGGACGGAGTATGAGGGATTGATTGAGGGAGAATGTGAAGTATTGAGTGAGAGGGAGAATATGAGGGATTGATTGAGAGGGAGTGTGTGATGGATAGAGTGAAGGAGTATGTGAGGGATTGAGTGAGAGGGAGTATGTGAGGGATTGTGCGAGAGTGAGAATGTGAGTTATTGAGTGAAAGGGAGAATGTGAGGGATTGAGTGAGAGGGAGAATGTGAGGGATTGAGTGAGAGGGAGCATGTGAGGGATTGAGTGAAAGGGAGAATGTGAGCTATTGACTGAGAGGGAGTAGGTGAGGGATTGAGTGAGTGGGTGAATGTGAGGGATTGAGTGTGAGGGTGTATGTGAGCGATTGAGTGAGAGGGAGAATGTGAGGGATTGAGTGACAGTGAGAATGTGAGGGATTGAGTGACAGGGAGTTTTGAGGTATTGAGTAAGAGGGCGAATGTGAGGAATTGAGTGAGAGGGATTATGTGAGGAATTGAGTGAGAGGGAGAATGTGAGGGATTGAGTGAGATGGAGAATGTGAGGGATTGAATGAGAGGGTGTATGTGAGGGATTGAGTGATTGGGAGAATGTGAGGGATTGAGTGAGAGGGATTATGTGAGGGATTGAGTGAGAGGCAGTATGTGAGGGATTGAGTGAGAGGGAGAATGTGAGGGATTGAGTGAGAGGGCTTATGTGAGGGATTGAGTGAGAGGGAGAATGTGAGGGATTGTGTGATTGGGAGAATGTGAGGGATTGAGTGAGAGGGATTATGTGAGGGATTGAGTGAGAGGGAGAATGTGAGGGATTGAATGAGAGGGAGAATGTGAGGGATTGAGTGAGAGGGAGTATGTGAGGGATTGAGCGAGAGTGAGTATGTGAGGTATTGAGTGATAGGGAGAATGTGAGGGATTGAGTGAGAGGGAGAATGTGAGGGATTGTGTGAAAGGGAGATTGTGAGCTATTGAGTGAGAGGGAGTAGGTGAGGGATTGAGTGAGAGGGAGTAGGTGAGGGATTGAGTGAGAGGGTGAATGTGAGGGTTTGAGTGGGAGGGAGTATGTGAGGATTGAGTGAGAGGGAGAATGTGAGGGATTGAGTGAGAGGGAGTATGTGAGGGTTTGAGTGAAGGGGAGTATGTGAGGCATTGAGTGAGAGAGAGTAGGTGAGGGATTGAGTGAGAGTGAGTATGTGAAAGATTGAGTGAGAGGGAGTATGTGAGGGATTGCGTGAGAGGGAGAATGTGAGGGATTGAGTGAGAGTGAGTATGTGAGGGTTTGAGTGAGGGGGAGTATGTGAGGCATTGAGTGTGAGGTAGAATGTGAGGGATTGAGTGAGAGGGAGTATGTGACGGAGTGAGTGAGAGGGAGTATGTGAGGGATTGAGTGAGAGGGAGAATGTGAGGGATTGAGTGAGAGGGAGTGTGTGATGGATAGAGTGAGGGAGTATGTGAGGGATTGAGTGAGAGGGAGTATGTGAGGGACTGAGTGAAGGAGAATGTGAGGGATTGAGTGAAGGGCGAATGTGAGGGATTGAGTGAGAGGGAGAATGTGAGGGATTAAGTGAGAGGGAGAATGTGAGGCATTGAGTGAAAGGGAGTATGTGAGGGATTGAGTGAGAGGGAGAATGTGAGGGATTGATTGAGAGGAAGTATGTGAGGAATTGAGTGAGAGGAAGAATGTGAGGAATTGAGTGAGAGGGAGATTGTGACGGATTGAGTGAGATGGATTCTGTGACGGATTGAGTGAGAGGGAGTATGTGAGCGATTGAGTGAGAGGGATTATTTGAGGGATTGAGTGAGAGGGACAATATGCGGGATTGAGTGAGAGTGCGTATGTGAGGGATTGAGTGAGAGGGAGTATTTGAGGGATTGAGTGAGAGGGACAATATGCGGGATTGAGTGAGAGTGCGTATGTGAGGGATTGAGTGAGAGGGAGAACGTGAGGGATTGAATGAGAGGGAGAATGTGAGGGATTGAGTGAGAGGGAGTATGTGAGGGATTGAGTGAGAGGGAGAACGTGAGGGATTGAATGAGAGGGAGAATGTGAGGGATTGAGTGAGAGGGAGAATGTGAGGGATTGAGTGAGAGGGAGAATGTGAGAGATTCAGTGAAAGGGAGTATGTGAGGGATTGAGTGAGAGGGAGTATGTGAGGGATTGAGTGAGAGGGATTATGTGAGGCATTGAGTGTGAGGGAGTATGTGAGGGATTGAGTGTGAGGTTGTATTTGAGCGATTGAGTGAGAGGCAGTATGAGAGGCATTGAATGAGAGGGACTACGTGAGGCATTGAGTGAGAAGGATTAAATGAGGATTGAGTGAGGGAGATTATGAAGGATTGAGTGAGAGGGCGTATGTGAGTGATTGAGTGAGAGGGAGAATGTGAGGGGTTGAGTGAGAGGGAGTATGTGAGGGATTGAGTGAGAGGGAGTATGTGAGGGATTGAGTGAGCGGGAGAATGTGAGGGATTGAGTGAGAGGTAGAATGTGAGAGATTGAGTCAGAGGGAGAATGTGAGGGGTTGAGTGAGAGGGAGTTTGTGAGAGATTGAGTGAGAGGGATTATGTGAGTGATTGAGTAAGAGGGAGTATGTGAGGGATTGAGTGAGAGGGAGTATGTGAGGGATTGAGTGAGAGGCAGAATGTGAGGGATTGAGTGAGAGGTAGAATGTGAGAGATTGAGTGAGAGGGAGTATGTGAGGGATTGAGTGAGAGGTAGAATGTGAGAGATTGATTGAGAGGGAGTATGTGAGGGATTGATAAGAGGGACTATGTGAGTGATTGAGTGAGAGGGAGCATGTGAGGGATTGATAAGAGGGACTATGTGACAGATTGAGTGAGAGGGAGTATGTGAGTTATTGAGTGAGATGGAGTAGGTGACGGATTGAGTGAGAGGGAGAATATGAGGGATTGAGTGAGAGTGCATATGCGAGGGATTGACTGAGAGTGTGAATGTGAGGGATTGAGTCAGAGAGAGAATGTGAGGCATTGAGTGAGGGAGTATGTGAGGGTTTGAGTGAGGGGGAGTATGTGAGGGATTGAGTGAGGGAGGGAATGTGAGGGATTGAGTGAGGGAGAATGTGAAGGATTGAGTGAAAGGGAGAACGTGAGGGATTGAATGAGAGGGAGAATGTGAGGGATTGAGTGAGAGGGAGAATGTGAGGGATTGAGTGAGAGGGAGAATGTGAGGGATTGAGTGAGAGGGAGAAGGTGAGGGATTGAGTGAGAGGAAGTATGTGACAGATTGAGTGAGAGGGTGTATATGAGGGATTGAGTGAGAGGGTGTACGTGAGTATTGAGTGAGGGGGAATGTGAAGGATTGAGTGAGAGGGAGTATGTGAGGGATTGAGTGAGAGGGAGTATGTGAGGGATTGATTGTGAGGGAGTATGTGAAGGATTGAGTGAGAGGGAGAATGTGAGGGATTGAGTGAGAGGGAGAATGTGAGAGATTGAGTGAGAGGGAGTATGTGAGGGATTGAGTGAGAGGGAGTATGTGAGGGATTGAGTGAGAGGGAGAATGTGAGGGATTGAGTGAAAGGGAGTATGTGACGGATTGAGTGAGGGAAGGAGTGTGAGGGATTGAGTGAGGGAGAATGTGAAGTATTGAGTGAAAGGGAGAATGTGAGGGATTGATTGAGAGGAAGTGTGTGATGGATAGAGTGAAGGAGTATGTGAGGGATTGAGTGAGAGGGAGTAGGTGATGGATTGAGTGAGAGGGTGAATGTGAGGGATTGAGTGAGAGGGAGTATGTGTGGGTTTGAGTGAGTGGGAGTATGTGAGGGATTGAGTGAGAGGGAGTATGTGAGGGATTGTTCGAGAGTGAGAATGTGAGTTATTGAGTGATAGGGAGAATGTGAGGGATTGAGTGAGAGGGAGAATGTGAGGGATTGAGTGAGAGGGAGTATGTGAGGGATTGAGTGAAAGGGTGAATGTGAGCTATTGACTGAGAGGGAGTAGGTGAGGGATTGAGTGAGAGCGAGTATGTGAGCGATTGAGTGAGAGGGATAATGTGAGGGATTGAGTGTGAGGGTGTATGTGAGCGATTGAGTGAGAGGGAGAATGTGAGGGATTGAGTGACAGTGAGAATGTGAGGGATTGAGTGACAGGGAGTTTTGAGGGATTGAGTGAGAGGGAGTATGTGAGGAATTGAGTGAGAGGGAGAATGTGAGGGATTGAATGAGAGGGTGTATGTGAGGGATTGAGTGATTGGGAGAATGTGAGGGTTTGAGTGAGAGGGAGTATGTGAGGTATTGAGTGATATGGAGTATGTGAGTGATTGAGTGAGAGGGAGTATGTGAGGGATTGTGTGATTGGGAGAATGTGAGGGATTGAGTGAGAGGGTGAATGTGAGGGTTTGAGTGAGAGGGAGTATGTGAGGGATTGAGTGAGAGGGAGTATGTGAGGGATTGAGTGAGAGGGAGTATGTGAGGGATTGAGTGAGAGGCAGCATGTGAGGGATTGATATGAGGGAGTATGTGAGGAATTGAGTGAGAGGGAAAATGTGAGGTATTGAGTGAGAGGGAGAATGTGAGGGATTGAGTGAGAGGGAGAATGTCAGAAATTGAGTGAAGGAGTATGTGAGGGATTGAGTGAGAGGGAGTATGTGACGGATTGAGCGAGAGTGAGAATGTGAGGAATTGAGTGAGAGGGAGAATGTTAGAGATTGAGGAAGAGGGAGCATGTGAGGGATTGTGTGAAAGGGAGAATGTGAGCTATTGAGTGAGAGGGAGTAGGTGAGCGATTGAGTGAGAGGGAGTATGTGAGGGATTGAGTGAGAGAGAGTAGTTGAGGGATTGAGTGAGAGTGAGTATGTGAAAGATTGAGTGACAGGGAGTATGTGAGGGATTGAGTGAGAGAGAGTAGTTGAGGGATTGAGTGAGAGTGAGTATATGAAAGATTGAGTGAGAGAGAGTAGTTGAGGGATTGAGTGAGAGTGAGTATGTGAAAGATTGAGTGAGAGGGAGTATGTGAGGGATTGCGTGAGAGGGAGCATGTGAGGGATTGAGTGAGAGGGAGTATGTGAGGGTTTGAGTGAGGGGGAGTATGTGAGGCATTGAGTGAGAGGGAGAATGTGAGGGATTGAGTGAGAGGGAGTATGTGACGGAGTGACAGGGAGTATGTGAGGGATTGAGTGAAAGGGAGAATGTGAGGGATTGGGTGAGAGGGAGTGTGTGATGGATAGAGTGAGAGGGATTATGTGAGGCATTGAGTGAGAGGGAGTATGTGGGAGATTGAGTGAGACGGAGTATGTGAGGGATTGAGTGAGAGGTTGTATTTGAGGGATTGAGTGAGAGGCAGTATGTGAGGCATTGAATGAGAGGGACTACGTGAGGCATTGAGTGAGAAGGATTAAATGAGGATTGAGTGAGGGAGATTGTGAAGGATTGAGTGAGAGGGCGTATGTGAGTGATTGAGTGAGAGGGAGAATGTGAGGGGTTGAGTGAGAGGGAGTATGTGAGGGATTGAGTGAGAGGGATTATGTGAGTGATTGAGTAAGAGGTAGTATGTGAGAGATTGAGTGAGAGGGAGAATGTGAGGGATTGAGTGAGGGAGAGTATGTGAGGGAATGAGTGAGGGAAGGAGTGTGAGGGGTTGAGTGAGGGAGAATGTGAAGTATTGAGTGAGAGGGTGAATGTGAGGGATTGAGTGAGAGGGAGTGTGTGTTGGATAGAGTGAAGGAGTATGTGAGGGATTGAGTGAGAGGGAGTATGTGAGGGATTGTGCGAGAGTGAGAATGTGAGTTATTGAGTGAGATGGAGTAGGTGACGGATTGAGTGAGAGGGTATGGGAGGGGAGTATGTGAGGGAATGAGTGAAAGGGAGTATGTGACGGATTGAGAAAGAGGGAGAATGTGAGGGACTGAGTGAGAGGGAGAATGTGAGGCATTGAGTGAGGGAGAGTATGTGAGGGAATGAGTGAGGGAAGGAGTGTGAGGGATTGAGTGAGGGAGAATGTGAAGTATTGAGTGAGAGGGTGAATGTGAGGGATTGAGTGAGAGGGAGTGTGTGTTGGATAGAGTGAAGGAGTATGTGAGGGATTGAGTGAGAGGGAGTATGTGAGGGATTGTGCGAGAGTGAGAATGTGAGTTATTGAGTGAGATGGAGTCGGTGACGGATTGAGTGAGAGGGAGTATGTGAGGGATTGAGTGAGAGGGAGAATGTGAGGGATTGACTGAGGAGCAAAATGTGAGCGATTGAGTGAGAGGGATTATTTGAGGGATTCAGTGAGAGGCAGAATATGAGGGAATGAGTGAGAGTGCATATGCGAGGGATTGACTGAGAGTGTGAATGTGAGGGATTGAGTCAGAGAGAGAATGTGAGGCATTGTGTGAGGGAGTATGTGAGGGATTGAGTGAGAGAGGGAATGTGAGGGATTGAGTGAGGGGGAGTATGTGAGGGTTTGAGTGAGGGGGAATATGTGAGGGATTGAGTGAGGGAGGGAATGTGAGGGATTGAGTGAGGGAGAATGTGAAGGATTGAGTGACAGGTATTATGGGAGGAATTGAGTGAGAGTGAGAATGTGAGGGATTGAGTGAGAGGGAGAAGGTGAGGGATTGAGTGAGAGGGTGAATGTGAGGGATTGAGTGAGAGGGAGTATGTGATGGATTGAGTGAGAAGGAGTATGTGTGGGATTGAGTGAGATGGAGAATGTGAGGTATTGAGTGAGAGTGAGTATGTGACGGAGTGAGTGACAGGGAGCATGTGAGGGATTGAGTGAGAGGGAGAATGTCAGAGATTGAGTGAGGGAGAATGTGAGGGATTGAGTGATAGGGAGAATGTGAGGGAGTGAGAGGGAGAATGTGAGGTATTGAGTGAGAGGGAGTGTGTGATGGATAGAGTGAGGGAGTATGTGAGGGATTGAGAAAGAGGGAGAATGTGAGGGACTGAGTGAGAGGGAGAATGTGAGGCATTGAGTGAGGGGGAGTATGTGAGGGATTGAGTGAGGGACAGCGTGTGAGGGATTGACTGAGGGAGAATGTGAAGTATTGAGTGAGAGGGAGAATGTGAGGGATTGATTGAGAGGGAGTGTGTTGGATAGAGTGAAGGAGTATGTGAGGGATTGAGTGAGAGGGAGAATGTGAGGGATTGTGCGAGAGTGAGAATGTGAGTTATTGAGTGATAGGGAGAGTGTGAGGGATTGAGTGAGAGGGAGAATGTGAGGGATTGAGTGACAGGGAGAATGTGAGGGATTGAGTGAGAGGGAGCATGTGAGGGATTGAGTGAGAGGGAGAACGTGAGCTATCGACTGAGAGGGAGTAGGTGAGGGATTGAGTGAGAGGGAGAATGTGAGGGATTGAGTGAGAGGGAGTATGTGAGGGATTGAGTGAGAGGGAGTATGTGAGGGATTGAGTGAGAGGGAGTATGTGAGGGATTGAGTGAGAGCGAGCATGTGAGGGATTGAGTGAGTGGGTGAATGTGAGGGATTGAGTGTGAGGGTGTATGTGAGAGATTGAGTGACAGTGAGAATGTGAGGGTTTGAGTGAGAGGGAGTATGTGAGGTATTGAGTGAGAGGGAGAATGTGAGGGTTTGAGTGAGAGGGAGTATGTGAGGTATTGAGTGATATGGAGTATGTGAGTGATTGGGTGTGCGTGAGCATGTGAGTGATTGAGGAAGAGGGGGTATGTGAGGGATGAGTGAGAGGGAGTATGTGAGGGATTGAGTGAGAGGGAGTCTGTGAGGGATTGAGTGAGAGGGGGTATGTGAGGGATTGAGTGAGAGGGAGTATGTGAGGGATTGAGTGAGAGGGAGTATGTGAGGGATTGTGTGATTGGGAGAATGTGAGGGATTGAGTGAGAGGGTGAATGTGAGGGATTGAGTGAGAGGGAGAATGTGAGGGATTGAGTGAGAGGGATTATGTGAGGGATTGAGTGAGAGGCAGTATGTGAAGGATTGATATGAGGGAGTATGTGAGGAATTGAGTGAGAGGGAAAATGTGAGGGATTGAGTGAGAGGGAGAATGTGAGGGATTGAGTGAGAGGGAGAATGTCAGAGATTGAGTGAAGGAGTATGTGAGGGATTGAGTGAGAGGGAGAATGTGAGGGATTGAGTGAGAGGGAGAATGTCAGAGATTGAGTGAAGGAGTATGTGAGGGATTGAGTGAGAGGGAGTTTGTGAGGGATTGAGCGAGAGTGAGAATGTGAGGGATTGAGTGAGAGGGAGTATGTGAGGGATTGAGTGAGAGGGAGTATGTGTGGGATTGAGTGAGAGGGAGAATGTGAGGGATTGAGTGAGAGGGAGAATGTGAGCTATTGAGTGAGAGGGAGTAGGTGAGGGATTGAGTGAGAGGGAGTTGGTGAGGGATTGAGTGAGAGGGTGAATGTGAGGGTTTGAGTGAGAGGGAGTATGTGAGGGTTTGCGTGAGGGGGAGTATGTGAGGCATTGAGTGAGAGAGAGTAGGTGAGGGATTGAGTGAGAGTGAGTATGTGAAAGATTGAGTGAGAGGGAGTATGTGAGGGATTGCGTGAGAGGGAGAATGTGAGGGATTGAGTGAGAGTGAGTATGTGAGGGTTTGAGTGAGGGGGAGTTTGTGAGGCATTGAGTGAGAGGGAGAATGTGAGGGATTGAGTGAGAGGGAGTATGTGAGGGATTGAGTGAGAGGGAGAATGTGAGGGATTGAGTGAGAGGGAGAATGTGAGGGATTGAGTGAGCGGGAGAATGTGAGGGTTTGAGTGAGAAGGAGAATGTGAGGGATTGAGTGAGAGGGAGAAATTGAGGAATTGAGTGAGAGGGAGTATGTGTTGGGATTGAGTGAGAGGGATTATGTGAGGCATTGAGTGAGACGGAGTATGTGAGGGATTGAGTGAGAGGTTGTATTTGAGGGATTGAGTGAGAGGCAGTATGTGAGGCATTGAATGAGAGGGACTACGTGAGGCATTGAGTGAGAAGGATTAAATGAGGATTGAGTGAGGGAGATTGTGAAGGATTGAGTGAGAGGGTGTGTGTGAGTGATTGAGTGAGAGGGAGAATGTGAGGGGTTGAGTGAGAGGGAGTATGTGAGGGATTGAGTGAGAGGGAGAATGTGAGGGGTTGAGTGAGAGGGAGTATGTGAGGGATTGAGTGAGAGGGATTATGTGAGTGATTGAGTAAGAGGTAGTATGTGAGAGATTGAGTGAGAGGGTGTATGTGAGGGATTGAGTGAGAGGGAAAATGTGAGGGACTGAGTGAGAGGGAGAATGTGAGACATTGAGTGAGGGGGAGTATGTGAGGGATTGAGTGAGGGAAGGAGTGTGAGGGATTGAGTGAGGGAGAATGTGAAGGATTGAGTGAGAGGGAGTATGTGAGGGATTGAGTGAGAGGGAGTATGTCAGTTATTGAGTGAGAGGGAGTATGTGACTTATTGAGTGAGATGGAGTAGGTGACGGATTGAGTGAGAAGCAAAATGTGAGCGATTGAGTGAGAGGGATTATTTGAGGGATTAAGTGAGAGGGAGAATATGAGGGACTGAGTGAGAGGGAGAACGTGAGGGATTGAGTGAGAGGGAGAATGTGAGGGATTGATTGAGAGGGAGTATGTGAGGGATTGATTGTGAGGGAGTATGTGAGGGATTGAGTGAGAGGGAGAATGTTAGGGATTGAGTGAGAGGGTTTATGTGAGAGATTGAGTGAGAGGGAGTATGTGAGAGATTGAGTGAGAGGGAGAATGTGATGGATTGAGTGAAAGGGAGTATGTGAGGGACTGAGTGAGAGGGAGAACGTGAGGGATTGAGTGAGAGGGAGAATGTGAGGGATTGTTTGAGAGGGAGTATGTGAGGGATTGATTGTGAGGGAGTATGTGAGGGATTGAGTGAGAGGGAGAATGTTAGGGATTGAGTGAGAGGGAGTATGTGAGAGATTGAGTGAGAGGGAGAATGTGAGGGATTGAGTGAAAGGGAGTATGTGACGGATTGAGAAAGAGGGAGAATGTGAGGGACTGAGTGAGAGGGAGAATGTGAGGCATTGAGTGAGTAGGAGTATGTGAGGGATTGAGTGAGAGGGATTATGTGAGGGTTTGAGTGAGGGGGAGTATGTGAGGGATTGAGTGAGAGACGGAGTGTGAGGGATTGAGTGAGGGAGAATGTGAAGTATTGAGTGAGAGGGAGAATGTGAGCTATTGAGTGAGAGGGAGTAGGTGAGGGATTGAGTGAGAGGGAGTATGTGAGGGATTGAGTGAGAGGGAGAATGTGAGGGATTGAGTGAGAGGGAGTATATGAGGGTTTGAGTGAGGGGGAGTATGTGAGGCATTGAGTGAGAGAGAGTAAGTGAGGGATTGAGTGAGAGTGAGTATGTGAAAGATTGAGTGATAGGGAGTATGTGAGGGATTGCGTCAGAGGGAGAATGTGAGGGATTGAGTGAGAGTGAGTATGTGAGGGTTTGAGTGCGGGGGAGTTTGTGAGGCATTGAGTGAGAGGGAGAATGTGAGCGATTGAGTGAGAGGGAGTATGTGACGGAGTGAGTGACAGGGCGTATGTGAGGGATTGAGTGAGAGGGAGAATGTGAGGGATTGAGTGAGAGGGAGTGTGTGATGGATAGAGTGAGGGAGTATGTGAGGGATTGAGTGAGAGGGAGTATGTGAGGGACTGAGTGAGGGAGTATGTGAGGGATTGAGCGAGAGTGAGAATGTGAGGTATTGAGTGATAGGGAGTATGTGAGGAATTGAGTGATAGGGAGTAGGTGAGGTATTGAGTGAGAGGGAGTAGGTGAGGGATTGAGTGAGAGGGTGAATGTGAGGGTTTGAGTGAGGGAGTATGTGAGGGATTGAGTGAGAAGGAGTATGTGAGGGATTGAGTGAGAGAGAGTAGTTGAGGGATTGAGTGAGAGTGAGTATGTGAAAGATTGAGTGAGAGGGAGTATGTGAGGGATTGCGTGAGAGGGAGCATGTGAGGGATTGAGTGAGAGGGAGTATGTGAGGGTTTGAGTGAGGGGGAGTATATGAGTCATTGAGTGAGAGGGAGAATGTGAGGGATTGAGTGAGAGGGAGTATGTGACGGAGTGAGTGACAGGGAGTATGTGAGGGATTGAGTGAGAGGGAGAATGTGAGGGATTGAGTGAGAGGGAGTATGTGAGGGACTGAGTGAGGGAGTATGTGAGGGATTGAGCGAGAGTGAGAATGTGAGGTATTGAGTGATAGGGAGAATGTGAGGAATTGAGTGAGAGGGAGTAGGTGAGGTATTGAGTGAGAGGGTGAATGTGAGGGTTTGAGTGAGAGAGAGTATGTGAGGGATTGAGTGAGAGAGAGTAGTTGAGGGATTGAGTGAGATTGAGTATGTGAAAGATTGAGTGAGAGGGAGTATGTGAGGGATTGAGTGAGAGTGAGTATGTGAGGGACTGAGAGGGAGAATGTGAGGGATTGAGTGAAGGGAGAATGTGACGGATTGAGTGAGAGGGAGAATGTGAGGGATTGAGTGAGAGGGAGAATGTGAGGGATTAAGTGAGAGGGAGAATGTGAGGGATTGAGTGAAAGGGAGTATGTGAGGGATTGAGTGAGAGGGAGAATCTGAGGCATTGAGTGAGGGAGTATGTGAGGGATTGAGTGAGAGGGTGTATATGAGGGATTGAGTGAGAGGGATAATGTGATGGATTGAGTGAGAGGGAGAACATGAGGGATTGAGTGAGCTGGAGAATGTGAGGGTTTGTGTGAGAAGGAGAATGTGAGGGATTGAGTGAGAGGGAGAAATTGAGGAATTGAGTGAGAGGTAGAAAGTGAGGGATTTAGTGAGAGGGAAAATGGGAGGGATTGAGTGAGAGGGAGAATGTGAGGGATTGAGTGAGAGGGAGTATGTGAGGGATTGAGTGAGAGGGATTATGTGAGGCATTGAGTGAGGGCGTATGTGAGAGATTGAGTGAGAGGGAGTATGTGGGAGATTGAGTGAGACGGAGTATGTGAGGGATTGAGTGAGAGGTTGTATTTGAGGGATTGAGTGAGAGGCAGTATGTGAGGCATTGAATGAGAGGGACTACGTGAGGCATTGAGTGAGAAGGATTAAATGAGGATTGAGTGAGGGAGATTGTGAAGGATTGAGTGAGAGGGCGTATGTGAGTGATTGAGTGAGAGGGAGTATGTGAGGGGTTGAGTGAGAGGGAGTATTTGAGGGATTGAGTGAGAGGGATTATGTGAGTGATTGAGTAAGAGGTAGTATGTGAGAGATTGAGTGAGAGGGAGTATTTGAGGGATTGAGTGAGAGGGATTATGTGAGTGATTGAGTGAGAGGGAGTATTTGAGGGATTGAGTGAGAGGGAGAATGTGAGGGATTGAGTGAGAAGGGGTATGTGACGGATTGAGAAAGAGGGAGAATGTGAGGGACTGAGTGAGAGGGAGAATGTGAGGCATTGAGTGAGGGGGAGTATGTGAGGGATTGAGTGAGAGAGAGTATGTGAGTTATTGAGTGAGATGGAGTAGGTGACGGATTGAGTGAGAGGGAGTATGTGAGGGATTGAGTGAGATGGAGTAGGTGATGGATTGAGTAAGAGGGAGAATATGAGGGAATGAGTGAGAGTGCATATGCGAGGGATTGACTGAGAGTGTGAATGTGAGGGATTGAGTCAGAGAGAGAATGTGAGGCATTGAGTGAGGGAGTATGTGAGGGATTGAGTGAGATGGAGTAGGTGACGGATTGAGTGAGAGGGGGAATATGAGGGATTGAGTGAGAGTGCATATGCGAGGGATTGACTGAGAGTGTGAATGTGAGGGATTGAGTCAGAGAGAGAATGTGAGGCATTGAGTGAGGGAGTATGTGAGGGATTGAGTGAGAGAGGGAGTATGTGAGGGATTGAGTGAGGGGGAGTATGTGAGGGTTTGATTGAGGGGGAGTATGTGAGGGATTGAGTCAGGGAGGGAATGTGAGGGATTGAGTGAGGGAGAATGTGAAAGATTGAGTGACAGGTCAAATGGGAGGAATTGAGTGAGTGAGAATGTGAGGGATTGAGTGAGTGGGAGTATGTGATGGATTGAGTGAGAGAGAGAATGTGAGGGATTGAGTGAAATGGAGTATGTGAGAGATTGAGTGAGAGGGAGAATGTGAGGGATTTAGTGAAAAGGAGTATGTGACGGATTGAGTGAGAGGGAGAATGTGAGGGATTTAGTGAAAAGGAGTATGTGACGGATTGAGAAAGAGGGAGAATGTGAGGGACTGAGTGAGAGGGAGAATGTTAGGCATTGAGTGAGGGGGAGTATGTGAGGGATTGAGTGAGGGACGGAGTATGAGGGATTGATTGAGGGAGAATGTGAAGTATTGAGTGAGAGGGAGAATATGAGGGATTGATTGAGAGGGAGTGTGTGATGGATAGAGTGAAGGAGTATGTGAGGGATTGAGTGAGAGGGAGTATGTGAGGGATTGTGCGAGAGTGAGAATGTGAGTTATTGAGTGAAAGGGAGAATGTGAGGGATTGAGTGAGAGGGAGAATGTGAGGGATTGAGTGAGAGGGAGCATGTGAGGGATTGAGTGAAAGGGAGAATGTGAGCTATTGACTGAGAGGGAGTAGGTGAGGGATTGAGTGAGTGGGTGAATGTGAGGGATTGAGTGTGAGGGTGTATGTGAGCGATTGAGTGAGAGGGAGAATGTGAGGGATTGAGTGACAGTGAGAATGTGAGGGATTGAGTGACAGGGAGTTTTGAGGTATTGAGTAAGAGGGCGAATGTGAGGAATTGAGTGAGAGGGAGAATGTGAGGGATTGAGTGAGATGGAGAATGTGAGGGATTGAATGAGAGGGTGTATGTGAGGGATTGAGTGATTGGGAGAATGTGAGGGATTGAGTGAGAGGGATTATGTGAGGGATTGAGTGAGAGGCAGTATGTGAGGGATTGAGTGAGAGGGAGAATGTGAGGGATTGAGTGAGAGGGCTTATGTGAGGGATTGAGTGAGAGGGAGAATGTGAGGGATTGTGTGATTGGGAGAATGTGAGGGATTGAGTGAGAGGGATTATGTGAGGGATTGAGTGAGAGGGAGAATGTGAGGGATTGAATGAGAGGGAGAATGTGAGGGATTGAGTGAGAGGGAGTATGTGAGGGATTGAGCGAGAGTGAGTATGTGAGGTATTGAGTGATAGGGAGATTGTGAGCTATTGAGTGAGAGGGAGTATGTGAGGGATTGAGTGAGAGGGAGTAGGTGAGGGATTGAGTGAGAGGGTGAATGTGAGGGTTTGAGTGGGAGGGAGTATGTGAGGATTGAGTGAGAGGGAGAATGTGAGGGATTGAGTGAGAGGGAGTATGTGAGGGTTTGAGTGAAGGGGAGTATGTGAGGCATTGAGTGAGAGAGAGTAGGTGAGGGATTGAGTGAGAGTGAGTATGTGAAAGATTGAGTGAGAGGGAGTATGTGAGGGATTGCGTGAGAGGGAGAATGTGAGGGATTGAGTGAGAGTGAGTATGTGAGGGTTTGAGTGAGGGGGAGTATGTGAGGCATTGAGTGTGAGGTAGAATGTGAGGGATTGAGTGAGAGGGAGTATGTGACGGAGTGAGTGAGAGGGAGTATGTGAGGGATTGAGTGAGAGGGAGAATGTGAGGGATTGAGTGAGAGGGAGTGTGTGATGGATAGAGTGAGGGAGTATGTGAGGGATTGAGTGAGAGGGAGTATGTGAGGGACTGAGTGAAGGAGAATGTGAGGGATTGAGTGAAGGGCGAATGTGAGGGATTGAGTGAGAGGGAGAATGTGAGGGATTAAGTGAGAGGGAGAATGTGAGGCATTGAGTGAAAGGGAGTATGTGAGGGATTGAGTGAGAGGGAGAATGTGAGGGATTGATTGAGAGGAAGTATGTGAGGAATTGAGTGAGAGGAAGAATGTGAGGAATTGAGTGAGAGGGAGATTGTGACGGATTGAGTGAGATGGATTCTGTGACGGATTGAGTGAGAGGGAGTATGTGAGCGATTGAGTGAGAGGGATTATTTGAGGGATTGAGTGAGAGGGACAATATGCGGGATTGAGTGAGAGTGCGTATGTGAGGGATTGAGTGAGAGGGAGTATTTGAGGGATTGAGTGAGAGGGACAATATGCGGGATTGAGTGAGAGTGCGTATGTGAGGGATTGAGTGAGAGGGAGAACGTGAGGGATTGAATGAGAGGGAGAATGTGAGGGATTGAGTGAGAGGGAGTATGTGAGGGATTGAGTGAGAGGGAGAACGTGAGGGATTGAATGAGAGGGAGAATGTGAGGGATTGAGTGAGAGGGAGAATGTGAGGGATTGAGTGAGAGGGAGAATGTGAGAGATTCAGTGAAAGGGAGTATGTGAGGGATTGAGTGAGAGGGAGTATGTGAGGGATTGAGTGAGAGGGATTATGTGAGGCATTGAGTGTGAGGGAGTATGTGAGGGATTGAGTGTGAGGTTGTATTTGAGCGATTGAGTGAGAGGCAGTATGAGAGGCATTGAATGAGAGGGACTACGTGAGGCATTGAGTGAGAAGGATTAAATGAGGATTGAGTGAGGGAGATTATGAAGGATTGAGTGAGAGGGCGTATGTGAGTGATTGAGTGAGAGGGAGAATGTGAGGGGTTGAGTGAGAGGGAGTATGTGAGGGATTGAGTGAGAGGGAGTATGTGAGGGATTGAGTGAGCGGGAGAATGTGAGGGATTGAGTGAGAGGTAGAATGTGAGAGATTGAGTCAGAGGGAGAATGTGAGGGGTTGAGTGAGAGGGAGTTTGTGAGAGATTGAGTGAGAGGGATTATGTGAGTGATTGAGTAAGAGGGAGTATGTGAGGGATTGAGTGAGAGGGAGTATGTGAGGGATTGAGTGAGAGGCAGAATGTGAGGGATTGAGTGAGAGGTAGAATGTGAGAGATTGAGTGAGAGGGAGAATGTGAGGGATTGATTGAGAGGGAGTATGTGAGGGATTGAGTGAGAGGTAGAATGTGAGAGATTGAGTGAGAGGGAGAATGTGAGGGATTGATTGAGAGGGAGTATGTGAGGGATTGATAAGAGGGACTATGTGAGTGATTGAGTGAGAGGGAGCATGTGAGGGATTGATAAGAGGGACTATGTGACAGATTGAGTGAGAGGGAGTATGTGAGGGATTGAGTGAAGGAGTATGTGAGGGATTGTGTGAGAGGGAGTATGTGAGGGATTGAGTGAAGGAGTATGTGAGGGATTGTGTGAGAGGGAGTATGTGAGGGAATAAGCGATAGTGAGAATATGAGATATTGAGTGATAGGGAGAATGTGAGCCATTGAGTGAGAGGGAGAATGTGAGGGATTGAGTGAGAGGGAGAATGTGAGGGATTGAGTAAGAGGGAGTAGGTGAGGGATTGAGTGAGAGGGAGTAGGTGAGGGATTGAGTGAGAGGGTGAATGTGAGGGATTGAGTGAGAGGGAGTATGTGTGGGATTGAGTGAGAGGGAGTATGTGTGGGATTGAGTGAGTGGGAGTATGTGAGGGATTGAGTGAGAGGGAGGTTGTAATGGATAGTTTGAAGGAGTCTGTGAGGGATTGAGTGAGAGGGAGTATGTGAGGGATTGTGCGAGAGTGAGAATGTGAGGTATTGAGTGAGAGGGAGAATGTGAGGGATTGAGTGAGAGGGAGAATGTGAGGGATTGAGTGAGAGGGAGAATGTGAGGGATTGAGTGAGAAGGTGAATGTGAGGGATTGAGTCAAAGGGAGAATGTGAGCTATTGACTGAGAGGGAATAGGTGAGGGATTGAGTGAGAGGGAGTATGTGAGGGATTGAGTGAGAGGGTGAATGTGAGGGATTGAGTGTGATGGAGTATGTGAGCGATTGAGTGAGAGGGAGAATGTGAGGGATTGAGTGACAGGGAGAATGTGAGGGATTGAGTGACTGGGTGTTGTGAGGGATTGAGTGAAAGGGCGAATGTGAGGAATTGAGTAAGAGGGAGTATGTGAGGAATTGGGTGTCAGGGAGTATGTGAGTGATTGAGTGAGATGGAGTAGATGACGGATTGAGTGAGAGGGAGAATATGAGGGAATGAGTGAGAGTGCATATGCGAGGGATTGACTGAGAGTGTGAATGTGAGGGATTGAGTCAGAGAGAGAATGAGAGGCATTGAGTGAGGGAGTATGTGAGGGATTGAGTGAGAGAGGGAATGTGAGCGATTGAGTGAGGGGGAGTATGTGAGGGTTTGATTGAGGGGGAGTATGTGAGGGATTGAGTGAGGGAGGGAATGTGAGGGATTGAGTGAGGGAGAATGTGAAGGATTGAGTGACAGGTCAAATGGGAGGAATTGAGTGAGTGAGAATGTGAGGGATTGAGTGAGTGGGTGTATGTGATGGATTGAGTGAGAAGGAGTATGTGAGGGATTGAGTGAGAGGGAGTATGTGAGGGATTGAGTGAGATGGAGAATGTGAGGGATTGAGTGAGAGGGAGTATGTGACGGAGTGAGTGACAGGGAGCATGTGAGGGATTGAGTGAGAGGGAGAATGTCAGAGATTGAGTGAGGGAGAATGTGAGAGATTGAGTGAGAGGGAGAATGTGAGGGATTGATTGAGAGGGAGTGTGTGATGGATAGAGTGAAGGAGTATGTGAGGGATTGAGTGAGAGGGAGTATGTGAGGGATTGTGCGAGAGTGAGAATGTGAGTTATTGAGTGAAAGGGAGAATGTGAGGGATTGAGTGAGAGGGAGAATGTGAGGGATTGAGTGAGAGGGAGTATGTGAGGGATTGAGTGAAAGGGAGAATGTGAGCTATTGACTGAGAGGGAGTAAGTGAGGGATTGAGTGAGAGCGAATATGTGAGGGATTGAGTGAGTGGGTGAATGTGAGGGATTGAGTGTGAGGGAGTATGTGAGTGATTGAGTAAGAGGGAGTATGTGAGGGATTGAGTGAGAGCGAGTATGTGAGGGATTGAGTGAGAGGGAGTATGTGAGGGATTGAGTGAGAGGGATTATGTGAGGGATTGAGTGAGAGGCAGAATGTGAGGGATTGATATGAGGGAGTATGTGAGGGATTGAGTGAGAGGGAAAATGTGAGGTATTGAGTGAGAGGGAGTATGTGAGGGATTGAGTGAGAGGGAGAATGTCAGAGATTGATTGAAGGAGTATGTGAGGGATTGAGTGAGAGTGAGAATGTGAGTTATTGAGTGATAGGGAGAATGTGAAGAATTGAGTGAGAGGGAGAATGTGAGGGATTGAGTGAAAGGGAGAATGTGAGGGATTGAGTAAGAGGGAGCATGTGAGGGATTGAGTGAAAGGGAGAATGTGAGCTTTTGAGTGAGAGGAAGTAGGTGAGGGATTGAGAGAGAGGGAGTAGCTGAGGTATTGAGTGAGAGGGTGAATGTGAGGGATTGAGTGATAGGGAGTATGTGAGGCATTGAGTGAGATGGAGAATGTCAGAGACTGAGTGAGGGAGAATGTGAGGGATTGAGTGAGAGGGAGTGTGTGATGTATAGAGTGAAGGAGTATGTGAGGGATTGATTGAGAGGGAGTATGTGAGGGATTGTGCGAGAGTGAGAATGTGAGGTATTGAGTGAAAAGGATAATGTGAGGGATTGAGTGAGAGGGAGAATGTGAGGGATTGAGTGAAAGGGTGCATGTGACGGATTGAGTGAAAGGGAGAATGTGAGCTATTGAGTGAGAGGGAGTAGGTGAGGGATTGAGTAAGAGGGAGAATGTGAGGGATTGAGTGACAGGAGAATGTGAGGGATTGAGTGAGAGGGAGTTTGTGAGGGATTGAGTGAGCGGGCGAATGTGAGGGATTGGGTGAGAGGGAGTATGTGAGGAATTGAGTGAGAGGAAGAATGTGAGGCATTGAGTGAGAGGGAGAATGTGACGGATTGAGTGAGATGGAGTATGTGAGGTATTGAGTGAGATGGATTATGTGACGGATTGAGTGAGAGGGCGTATGTGAGGGATTGAGTGAGAGGGAGAATGTGAGGCATTGAGTGAGAGGGACAATATGCGGGATTGAGTGAGAGTGCGTATGTGAGGGATTGAGTGAGAGGGAGAACGTGAGGGATTGAATGAGGGAGAATGTGAGGGATTGAGTGAGAGGGAGAATGTGAGGGATTCAGTGAAACGGAGTATGTGAGGGATTGAGTGAGAGGGAGAAGGTGAGGGATTGAGTGAGAGAAAGTATGTGAGGGCTTGAGTGAGAGGAAGTATGTGAGCGATTGAGTGAGAGGGTGTATATGAGGGAATGAGTGAGAGGGTGTACGTGAGGATTGAGTGAGGGGGAATATGAAGGATTGAGTGAGAGGGAGTATGTGAGGGATTGAGTGAGAGGGAGTATGTGAGGGATTGATTGTGAGGGAGTATGTGAGGGATTGAGTGAGAGGGAGAATGTGAGGGATTGAGTGAGAGGGAGAATGTGAGGGATTGAGTGAGAGGGAGAATGTGAGGGATTGAGTGAGAGGGAGTATGTGAGAGATTGAGTGAGAGGGAGTATGTGAGGGATTGTGTGAGGGAGGGAATGTGAGGGATTGAGTGAGGGAGAAAGTGAAGGATTGAGTGAGAGGGAGTATGTGAGGGATTGATTGTGAGGGAGTATGTGAGGGATTGAGTGAGAGGGAGAATGTGAGGGATTGAGTGAGAGGGAGAATGTGAGGGATTGAGTGAGAGAGATTATGTGAGGGATTGATTGTGAGGGAGAATGTGAGGGATTGAGTGAGAGGGAGAATGTGAGGGATTGAGTGAGAGGGAGAATGTGAGGGATTGAGTGAGAGGGAGTATGTGAGGGATTGAGTGAGAGGGAGTATGTGAGAGATTGAGTGAGAGGGAGTATGTGAGGGATTGAGTGAGGGAGGGAATGTGAGGGATTGAGTGAGGGAGAAAGTGAAGGATTGAGTGAGAGGGAGAATGTGAGGGATTGAGTGAGAGGGAGTGTGTGAGGGATTGTGCGAGAGTGAGAATGTGAGGTATTGAGTGATGGGGAGAATGTGAGGGATTGAGTGAGTGGGAGCATGTGAGGGATTGAGTGAAAGGGAGAATGTGAGCTATTGAGTGAGACGGAGTAGGTGAGGGATTGAGTGAGAGGGAGTATGTGAGGGATTGAGTGAGAGTGTGAATGTGAGGGATTGAGCGTGAGGGTGTATGTGAGCGATTGAGTCAGTGGGAGAATGTGAGGGATTGAGTGACAGGGAGAATGTGAGGGATTGAGTGACAGGGAGTTGTGAGGGATTGAGTGAGATGGCGAATGTGAGGAATTGAGTAAGAGGGAGAATGTGAGAGATTGAGTGAGATGGAGAATGTGAGGGATTGAATGACAGGGTGTATGTGAGGGACTGAGTGATTGGGAGAATGTGAGGGTTTGAGTGAGAGAGAGTATGTGAGGTATTGAGTGATATGGAGTATGTGAGTGATTGGGTGTGAGGGAGTATGTGATTGATTGAGTAAGAGGGGGTATGTGAGGGATTGAGTGAGAGGGAGTATGTGAGGGATTGAGTGAGAGGGAGTATGTGAGGGATTGATTAAGAGGGAAAATGTGAGGGATTGAGTGAGAGGGAGAATGTGAGGGATTGAGTGAGAGGGAGCATGTGAGGGATTGAATGAGAAGGAGTATGTGAGGGATTGAGTGAGAGAGAGTAGGTGACGGATTGAGTGAGATGGAGTAGGTGAGGGATTGAGTGAGAGGGAGTACGTGAGGGATTGAGTGAGAGGGTGAATGTGAGGGTTTGAGTGAGAGGGAGTATGTGAGGGATTGAGTGAGAGGGAGCATGTGAGGGATTGAATGAGAAGGAGTATGTGAGGGATTGAGTGAGAGAGAGTAGGTGACGGATTGAGTGAGATGGAGTAGGTGAGGAATTGAGTGAGAGGGAGTATGTGAGGGATTGAGTGACAGGGAGTATGTGAGGGATTGAGTGAGAGGGAGAATGGCAGAGATTGAGTGAGGGAGAATGTGTGGGATTGAGTGAGAGTGAGAATGTGAGGGATTGAGTGAGAGGGAGTGTGTGATGGATAGAGTGAGGGAGTATGTGAGGAATTGAGTGAGAGGGAGTATGTGAGGGACTGAGTGAGAGGGAGAATGTGATGGATTGAGTGAGAGGGAGAATGTGAGGGATTGAGTGAGAGGGAGAACGTGAGGGATTGAGTGAAAGGGAGTATGTGAGTGATTGAGTGAGAGGGAGAATGTGAGGGATTGAGTGAGAGGAAGTATGTGAGGGATTGAGTGAGAGGGTGTATATGGGGGATTGAGTGAGAGGCTTTCTGTGAGGATTCAGTGAGGGAGAATGTGTGGGTTTGAGTGAGAGCGAGTATGTGAGGGATTGTGTGAGAGGGTGTATGTGAGGGATTGAGTGAGAGTGAGAATATGACGTATTGAGTGATAGGGAGAATGTGAGGGATTGAGTGAGAGGGAGAATGTGAGGGATTGAGTGAGAGGGAGAATGTGAGGGATTGAGTGAAAGGGAGAATGTGAGCTATTGAGTGAGAGGGAGTAGGTGAGGGATTGAGTGAAAGGGAGTAGGTTAGGGATTGAGTGAGAGGGAGAATGTGAGGGTTTGAGTGAGAAGGAGAATGTGAGGGATTGAGTGAGAGGGAGAAATTGAGGAATTGAGTGAGAGGGAGAATGTGAGGGATTGAGTGAGAGGGAAAATGTGAGGGATTGAGCGAGAAGGAGAATGTAAGGGATTGAGTGAGAGGAATATGTGAGGGATTGAGTGAGAGGGAGTATGTGAGAGATTGAGTGAGACCGAGTATGTGAGAGATTGAGTGAGAGGTTGTATTTGAGGGATTGAGTGAGAGGCAGTATGTGAGGCATTGAATGAGAGGGAGTACGTGAGGCATTGAGTGAGACGGATTACATGAGGATTGAGTGAGGGAGATTGTGAAGGATTGAGTGAGAGGGCTTATGTGAGGGATTGAGTGAGAGGGAGAATGTGAGGGATTGAGTGAAAGGGAGAATGTGAGCTATTGAGTGAGAGGGAGTATGTGAGAGATTGAGTGAGAGGCTGTATGTGAGGGATTGAGTGAGCAGGAGAATGTGAGGGTTTGAGTGAGAAGGAGAATGTGAGGGATTGAGTGAGAGGGAGAAATTGAGGAATTGAGTGAGAGGGAGAATGTGAGGGATTGAGTGAGAGGGAAAATGTGAGGGATTGAGCGAGAAGGAGAATGTGAGGGATTGAGTGAGAGGAATATGTGAGGGATTGAGTGAGAGGGATTATGTGAGGCATTGAGTGAGGGCGTATGTGAGAGATTGAGTGAGAGGGAGTATGTGAGAGATTGAGTGAGACCGAGTATGTGAGAGATTGAGTGAGAGGTTGTATTTGAGGGATTGAGTGAGAGGCAGTACGTGAGGCATTGAGTGAGAAGGATTACATGAGGATTGAGTGAGGGAGATTGTTAAGGATTGAGTGAGAGGGCTAATGTGAGGGATTGAGTGAGAGGGAGAATGTGAGGGATTGAGTGAGAGGGAGAATGTGAGGGATTGAGTGAGAGGCAGTATGTGAGGGATTGATAAGAGGGACTATGTGAGGGATTGAGTGAGAGGGAGAATGTGAGGGATTGAGTGAGATGGAGAATGTGAGGGATTGAGTGGGAGGGAGAATGTCAGAGATTGAGTGAAGGAGTATGTGAGGGATTGTGTGAGATGGTGTATGTGAGGGATTGAGCGAGAGTGAGAATGTGAGTTATTGAGTGATAGGGAGAATGTGAGGGATTGACTAAGAGGGAGCATGTGAGGGATTGAGTGAAAGGGTGAATGTGAGGGATTGAGTGAGAGGGAGTAGGTGAGGGATTGAGTGAGAGGGAGTATGTGTGGGATTGAGTGAGTGGGAGTATGTGAGGGATTGAGTGAGAGGGAGTGTGTGATGGATAGAGTGAAGGAGTATGTGAGGGATTGAGTGAGAGGGAGTATGTGAGGGATTGTGCGTGAGAGAATGTGAGGTATTGAGTGATAGGGAGTATGTGAGGGATTGTGCGTGAGAGAATGTGAGGTATTGAGTGATAGGGAGAATGTGAGGGATTGAGTGAGAGGGAGAATGTGAGGTATTGAGTGAGAGGGAGAATGTGAGGGATTGAGTGAGAGGGAGAATGTCAGAGATTGAGTGAAGGAGTATGTGAGGGATTGAGTGAGAGGGAGTGTGTGATGGATAGAGTGAAGGAGTATGTGAGGTATTGAGTGAGAGGGAGTATGTTAGGGATTGCGCGAGAGTGAGAATGTGAGGTATTGAGTGATAGGGAGAATGTGAAGAATTGAGTGAGAGGGAGAATGTGAGGGATTGAGTAAGAGGGAGCATGTGAGGGATTGAGTGAAAGGGAGAATGTGAGCTATTGAGTGAGAGGGAGTAGGTGAGGGATTGAGTGAGAGGTTGAATGTGAGGGATTGAGTGAGAGGGAGTATGTGAGGGATTGAGTGAGAGGGAGTATGTGAGGGATTGAGTGAGAGGGAGTATGTGAGGGATTGAGTGAGAGGGAGTATGTGAGGGATTGAGTGAGAGGGAGTATGTGATGTATTGTGTGATTGGGAGAATGTGAGGGATTGAGTGAGAGGGATTATGTGAGGGATTGAGTGAGAGGCAGAATTTGAGGGATTGTTATGAGGGAGTATGTGAGGGATTGAGTGAGAGTGAGAATGTGAGGGATTGAGTGAGAGGGAGAATGTGAGGGATTGAGTGAGATGGAGAATGTGAGGGATTGAGTTGGAGGGAGAATGTCAGAGATTGAGTGAAGGAGTATGTGAGGGATTGTGTGAGAGGGTGTATGTGAGGGATTGAGCGAGAGTGAGAATATGGCGTATTGAGTGATAGGGAGAATGTGAGGGATTGAGTGAGAGGGAGAATGTGAGGGATTGACTAAGAGGGAGCATGTGAGGGATTGAGTGAAAGGGAGAATGTGAGCTATTGAGTGAGAGGGAGTAGGTGAGGGATTGAGTGAAAGGGAGTAGGTGAGGGATTGAGTGAGAGGGAGTATGTGTGGGATTGAGTGAGTGGGAGTATGTGAGGGATTGAGTGAGAGGGAGTGTGTGATGGTTAGAGTGAAGGAGTATGTGAGGGATTGAGTGAGAGGGAGTATGTGAGGGATTGTGCGTGAGAGAATGTGAGGTATTGAGTGATAGGGAGAATGTGAGGGATTGAGTGAGAGGGAGAATGTGAGGGATTGAGTGAGAGGGAGTATGTGAGGGATTGAGTGAAAGGGAGAATGTGAGCTATTGACTGAGAGGGAGTAGGTGAGGGATTGAGTGAGAGGGAGAATGTGAGGGATTGAGTGAGAGGGAGTATGTGAGGGATTGAGTGAAAGGGAGAATGTGAGCTATTGACTGAGAGGGAGTAGGTGAGGGATTGAGTGAGAGGGAGAATGTGAGGGATTGAGTGAGAGGGAGTATGTGATGTATTGTGTGATTGGGAGAATGTGAGGGATTGAGTGAGAGGGATTATGTGAGGGATTGAGTGAGAGGCAGAATTTGAGGGATTGATATGAGGGAGTATGTGAGGGATTGAGTGAGAGTGAGAATGTGAGGGATTGAGTGAGAGGGAAAATGTGAGGGATTGAGTGAAAGGGAGAATGTGAGGGATTGAGTGAGAGGGAGAATGTCAGAGATTGAGTGAAGGAGTATGTGAGGGATTGAGTGAGAGGGAGTATGTGAGGAATTGAGTGAGAGGGAGTGTGTGATGGATAGAGTGAAGGAGTATGTGAGGTATTGAGTGAGAGGGAGTATGTTAGGGATTGCGCGAGAGTGAGAATGTGAGGTATTGAGTGATAGGGAGAATGTGAAGAATTGAGTGAGAGGGAGAATGTGAGGGATTGAGTAAGAGGGAGCATGTGAGGGATTGAGTGAAAGGGAGAATGCGAGCTATTGAGTGAGAGGGAGTAGGTGAGGGATTGAATGAGAGGTTGAATGTGAGGGATTGAGTGATAGGGAGTATGTGAGGGATTGAGTGAGAGGTAGAATGTCAGAGACTGAGTGAGGAAGAATGTGAGCTATTGAGTGAGAGGGAGTAGGTGAGGGATTGAGTGAGAGGGAGAATGTGTGGGATTGAGTGAGCAGGTGTATGTGAGGGGTTGAGTGAGAGGGTGTATGTGAGGGGTTGAGTAAGAGGGAGCATGTGAGGGATTGAGTGAGAGGGAGAATGTGTGGGATTGAGTGAGAAGGAGTATGTGAGTGATTGAGTGAGAGGCAGAATGTGAGGGAGTGAGTGAGCGGGAGTATGTGAGTTATTGAGTGAGAGGGAGAATGTGAGGGATTGAGTGAAAGGGAGTATGTGAGGGATTGAGTGAGAGGGAGAATGTGAGGGATTGAGTGAAAGGGAGTATGTGAGGGATTGAGTGAGAGGGAGAATGTGAGGGATTGAGTGAGAGGGAGAATGTGAGGGATTGAGTGAGAGGGTGT
>JANJGN010002402.1:62500-65000 GCA_026770705.1 Isurus oxyrinchus
TGCAGGTCAGAGCTAATGCTCCACTCCTCCCTCCGGGTCCCTCACCATATCTCTCCCCGCATAGCCCTGTATCAATCCCCAAACTAATCCCACTGTCCCGCTCTCTCCCCATAGCCCTGTATCAATCCCAAACTAATCCCACTGCCCTGCTCCATCCCCATAGCCCTGTATCAATCCCCAAACTAATCCCACTGTCCCACTCTCTCCCCATAGCCCTGTATCAATCCCCAAACTAATCCCACTGTCCCACTCTCTCCCCATAGCCCTGCATCAATCCCCAAACTAATCCCACTGTCCCGCTGTCTCCCCATAGCCCTGTATCAATCCCCAAACTAATCCCACTGTCCCGCTCTCTCCCCATAGCCCTGTATCAATCCCCAAACTAATCCCACTGTCCCACTCCCTCTCCCCATAGCCCTGTATCAATCCCCAAACTAATCCCACTGTCCCACTCTCTCCCCATAGCCCTGTATCAATCCCAAACTAATCCCACTGCCCCACTCTCTCGCCATAGCCCTGTATCAATCCCAAACTAATCCCACTGTCCCACTCCCTCTCCCCATAGCCCTGTATCAATCCCCAAACTAAACCCAGTGTCCCATTCCCTCTCCCCATAGCCCTGCATCAATCCCAAACTAATCCCACTGCCCCACTCTCTCCCCATAGCCCTGTATCAATCCCCAAACTAATCCCACTGTCCCGCTCTCTCCCCATAGCCCTGTATCAATCCCAAACTAATCCCACCGTCCCGCTCTCTCCCCATAGCCCTGTATCAATCCCAAACTAATCCCACTGTCCCACTCTCTCCCCATCGCCCTGTATCAATCCCCAAACTAATCCCACTGCTCCACACTCTCCCCATAGCCCTGCATCAATCCCCAAACTAATCCCACTGTCCTGCTCTCTCCCCATAGCCCTGCATCAATCCCCAAACTAATCCCACTGTCCCACTCTCTCCCCATAGCCCTGCATCAATCCCCAAACTAATCCCACTGCCCCGCTCTCTCCCCATATCCCTGTATCAATCCCCAAACTAATCCCACTGCCCCGCTCTCTCCCCATAGCCCTGTATCAATCCCCAAACTAATCCCACTGTCCCGCTCTCTCCCCATAGCCCTGTATCAATCCCCAAACTAATCCCACTGCCCCACTCCCTCTCCCCATAGCCCTGTATCAATCCCCAAACTAATCCCACTGTCCCGCTCTCTCCCCATAGCCCTGTATCAATCCCCAACTAATCCCACTGTCCCACTCTCTCCCCATAGCCCTTTTTCAATCCCCAAACTAATCCCACTGTCCCACTCCCTCTCCCCAT
The DNA here is from genome assembly GCA_026770705.1 of Isurus oxyrinchus. NCBI lineage: Eukaryota > Metazoa > Chordata > Chondrichthyes > Lamniformes > Lamnidae > Isurus > Isurus oxyrinchus. The sequence goes on from JANJGN010002402.1 coordinate 63,816, forward strand.
AGCCCTGTATCAATCCCCAAACTAATCCCACTGTCCCACTCTCTCCCCATAGCCCTGTATCAATCCCAAACTAATCCCACTGCCCCACTCTCTCGCCATAGCCCTGTATCAATCCCAAACTAATCCCACTGTCCCACTCCCTCTCCCCATAGCCCTGTATCAATCCCCAAACTAAACCCAGTGTCCCATTCCCTCTCCCCATAGCCCTGCATCAATCCCAAACTAATCCCACTGTCCCACTCTCTCCCCATAGCCCTGTATCAATCCCCAAACTAATCCCACTGTCCCGCTCTCTCCCCATAGCCCTGTATCAATCCCAAACTAATCCCACTGTCCCGCTCTCTCCCCATAGCCCTGTATCAATCCCAAACTAATCCCACTGTCCCACTCTCTCCCCATAGCCCTGTATCAATCCCAAACTAATCCCACTGTCCTACTCACTCCCCATACCCCTGTATCAATCCCAAACTAATCCCACTGTCCTACTCACTCCCCAAACCCCTGTATCAATCCCAAACTAATCCCACTGTCCCACTCTCTCCCCATAGCCCTGTATCAATCCCAAACTAATCCCACTGTCCCACTCTCTCCCCATAGCCCTGTATCAATCCCCAAATAATCCCACTGCCCTGCTCCATCCCCATAGCCCTGTATCAATCCCAAACTAATCCCACTGCCCCGCTCTCTCCCCATAGCCCTGTATCAATCCCCAAATAATCCCACTGCCCTGCTCCATCCCCATAGCCCTGTATCAATCCCAAACTAATCCCACTGCCCCACTCTCTCCCCATAGCCCTGTATCAATCCCCAAATAATCCCACTGCCCCACTCTCTCCCCCTAGCCCTGTATCAATCCCCAAACTAAACCCAGTGTCCCACTCCCTCTCCCCATAGCCCTGTATCAATCCCCAAACTAATCCCACTGTCCCACTCTCTCCCCATAGCCCTGTATCAATCCCAAACTAATCCCACTGTCCCACTCTCTCCCCATAGCCCTGTATCAATCCCCAAATAATCCCACTGCCCTGCTCCATCCCCATAGCCCTGTATCAATCCCAAACTAATCCCACTGCCCCGCTCTCTCCCCATAGCCCTGTATCAATCCCCAAATAATCCCACTGCCCTGCTCTCTCCCCATAGCCCTGTATCAATCCCAAACTAATCCCACTGTCCCACACTCTCCCC
>JANJGN010002403.1:0-72513 GCA_026770705.1 Isurus oxyrinchus
CACCCACAGCGCTGTTAGGGAGGGAGTTCCAGGATTTTGTCCCTTGTGGTGTAGGTACACCCACAGCGCTTTTCGAAAGGGCGTCCCAGTATTTTGTCCCCTGTGGTGTAGGTACACCCACAGCGCTGTTAGGGCGGGAGTTCTAGGATTTTGTCCCTTGTGGTGTAGGTACACCCACGGCGCTGTTAGGGAGGGAGTTCCAGGATTTTGCCCATTTGATATAGGTACACCCCACAACACTGTTAGGGAGCGAGTTCCAGCATTTTGTCCCCGGTGCTGTATGTACACCCACAGCGCTGTTAGGGAGTGAGTTCCAGGATTTTGTCCTCTCTGGTGTTGGTACACCCACGGTGCTGATATGGAGAGAGTTCCAGGATTTTGTCCTCTGTGATATAGTTACACCCACAGCGCTGTTAGGGAGGTAGTTCCAGGATTTTGTCCCCTGTGGTGTAGATCCACCCACCGCGCTGTTAGGGAGGGAGTTCCTGGATTTTGTCCCTGTGTAGTAGGTACACCCACAGCGCTGTTAGGGCGGGAGTTCCAGGATTTTGTCTCCTGTGGTGTAGGTACACCCACAGCACTGTTAGGGAGGGAGTTCCAGGATTTTGTCCCTGTGGAGTAGTTACACCCACAGCGCTGTTAGGGAGGGAGTTGCAGGATATTGTCCGTGTTGTGTAGATAAACACACGGTGCTGATATGGAGCGAGTTCCAGGATTTTGTCCTCTGTGATTTAGTTATACACACAGCCCTGTTAGGGAGGACGTTCCAGGATTTTTTCCCTTGTGGTGTAGGTACACCCACAGCGCTGTTAGGGAGGGAGTTCCAGGATTTTGTCCCTGTGGTGTATGTACACCCACAGCGCTGTTAGGGAGTGAGTTCCAGGATTTTGTCCTCTCTGGTGTTGGTACACCCATGGTGCTGATATGGAGCGAGTTCCAGGATTTTGTCCTCTGTGATATAGTTACACCCACAGCCCTGTTAGGGATGGAGTTCCAGGATTTTGTCCCTGTGGAGTAGTTACACCCACAGCGCTGTTAGGGAGGGAGTTCCAGGATTTTGTCCCTGTGGAGTAGTTTCACCCACAGTGCTGTTAGGGAGGGAGTTCCAGGATTTTGTCCCTGTGGAGTAGTTACAACCACAGCGCTGTTAGGGAGTGAGTTCCAGGATTTTGTCCCTGTGGAGTAGTTACACCCACAGCGCTGTTAGGGAGGGAGTTCCAGGATTTTGTCCCCTGTGTTGTAGGTACACCCACAGCGCTGTTAGGGAGTTCCAGGATTTTGTCCCTGTGGAGTAGTTACACCCACAGCGCTGTTAGGGAGGGAGTTCCAGGATATTGTCCGTGTTGTGTAGATAAACACACGGTGCTGATATGGAGCGAGTTCCAGGATTTTGTCCTCTGTGATTTAGTTATACACACAGCCCTGTTAGGGAGGACGTTCCAGGATTTTTTCCCTTGTGGTGTAGGTACACCCACAGCGCTTTTAGAAAGGGAGTCCCAGTATTTTGTCCCCTCTGGTGTAGGTACACCCACAGCGCTGTTAGGGCGGGAGTTCCAGGATTTTGTCCCCTGTGGTGTAGGTACACCCACGGCGCTGTTAGGGAGGGAGTTCCAGGATTTTGTCCCCTGTGGTGTAGATACACCCACAGCACTGTTAGGGAGGGAGTTCCAGGATTTTGTCCCTGTGTGGTGTAGGTACACCCACAGCGCTGTTAGGGAGGGAGTTCCAGGATTTTGTCCCTGTGGTGTAGGTACACCCACAGCGCTGTTAGGGAGGGATTTCCAGGATATTGTCCGTGTTGTGTAGATAAACACACGGTGCTGATATGGAGCGAGTTCCAGGATTTTGTCCTCTGTGATTTAGTTATACCCACAGCCCTGTTATGGAGGGCGTTCCAATATTTTTTCCCCTGTGGTGTAGGTACACCCACAGCGCTTTTAGAAAGGGAGTCCCAGTATTTTGTCCACTGTGGTGTAGATACATCCACAGCCCTGTTCGGGAGGGAGTTCCAGGATTTTGTCCCTGTGGTGCGTGTACACCCACAGTGATGTTAGAGAGGGAGTTCCAGGATTTTGTCCGTGTGGTGTGTGTACACCCACAATGTATTTAGGGAGTGAGTACCAGGATTTTGTCCCTGTGTGGTGTAGGTCCACCCACAGCGCTGTTAGGGAGGGAGTTCCTGCATTTTGTCCCCTGTGGTGTAGGTACACCCAGGGCGCTGTTAGGGAGGGAGTTCCAGGATTTTGACCCTATGGTATAGGTACACCCATGGCGCTGTTAGGGAGGGAGTTCCAGGATTTTGCCCATGTGGTATAGGTATTCCCACGGCTCTATTAGGGAGGGAGTTCCAGGATTTTGCCCATTTGATATAGGTACACCCACAACACTGTTAGGGAGCGAGTTCCAGCATTTTGTCCCCGGTGTTGTATGTACACCCACAGCGCTGTTAGGGAGTGAGTTCCAGGAGTTTGTCCTCTCTGGTGTTGGTACACCCACGGTGCTGATATGGAGCGAGTTCCAGGATTTTGTCCTCTGTGATATAGTTACACACACAGCCCTGTTAGGCAGGGAGTTCCAGGATTTTGTCCCTGTGGAGTAGTTACACCCACAGCGCTGTTAGGGAGGGAGTTCCAGGATTTTGTCCCCTGTGTGGTGTAGGTACACCCACAGCCCTGTTAGGGAGGGAGTTCCAGGATTTTGTCCCTGTGGAGTAGTTACACCCACAGCGCCGTTAGGGAGGGAGTTCCAGGATTTTGTCCCCTGTATGGTGTAGGTACTCCCACAGCCCTGTTAGGGAGGGAGTTCCAGGATTTTGTCCCTGTGGAGTAGTTACACCCACAGCGCTGTTCGGGAGGGAGTTCCAGGATTTTGTCCCCTGTGGTGTATGTACACCCACAGCGCTGTTAGGGAGTGAGTTCCAGGATTTTGTCCTCTCTGGTGTTGGTACACCCACGGTGCTGATATGGAGCGAGTTCCAGGATTTTGTCCTCTGTGATATAGTTACACCCACAGCCCTGTTAGGGAGGGAGTTCCAGGATTTTGTCCCTGTGGAGTAGTTACACCCACAGCGCTGTTAGGGAGGGAGTTCCACGATTTTGTCCCTGTGGAGTAGTTACACCCACAGCGCTGTTAGGGAGGGAGTTCCAGGATTTTGTCCCTGTGGAGTAGTTACACCCACAGCGCTGTGAGGGAGGGAGTTCCAGGATTTTGTCCCCTGTGGTGTAGGTACACCCACAGCGCTGTTAGGGAGAGAGTTCCAGGATTTTGTCCCTGTGGAGTAGTTACACCCACAGCGCTGTTAGGGAGGGAGTTCCAGGATATTGTCCGTGTTGTGTAGATAAACACACGGTGCTGATATGGAGCGAGTTCCAGGATTTTGTCCTCTGTGATTTAGTTATACACACAGCCCTGTTAGGGAGGACGTTCCAGGATTTTTTCCCTTGTGGTGTAGGTACACCCACAGCGCTGTTAGGGAGGGAGTTCCAGGATTTTGTCCCTTGTGGTGTAGGTACACCCACAGCGCTTTTCGAAAGGGCATCCCAGTATTTTGTCCCCTGTGGTGTAGGTACTCCCACAGCGTTGTTAGGGGCGGGAGTTCCAGGATTTTGTCCCCTGTGGTGTATGTACACCCACAGCGCTGTTAGGGAGTGAGTTCCAGGATTTTGTCCTCTCTGGTGTTGGTACACCCACGGTGCTGATATGGAGCGAGTTCCAGGATTTTGTCCTCTGTGATATAGTTACACCCACAGCCCTGTTAGGGAGGGAGTTCCAGGATTTTGTCCCTGTGGAGTAGTTACACCCACAGCGCTGTTAGGGAGGGAGTTCCATGATTTTGTCCCTGTGGAGTAGTTACACCCACAGCGCTGTTAGGGAGGGAGTTCCAGGATTTTGTCCCTGTGGAGTAGTTACACCCACAGCGCTGTTAGGGAGGGAGTTCCAGGATTTTGTCCCCTGTGGTGTAGGTACACCCACAGCGCTGTTAGGGAGAGAGTTCCAGGATTTTGTCCCTGTGGAGTAGTTACACCCACAGCGCTGTTAGGGAGGGAGTTCCAGGATATTGTCCGTGTTGTGTAGATAAACACACGGTGCTGATATGGAGCTAATTCCAGGATTTTGTCCTCTGTGATTTAGTTATACACACAGCCCTGTTCGGGAGGACGTTCCAGGATTTTTTCCCTTGTGGTGTAGGTACACCCACAGCGCTGTTAGGGAGGGAGTTCCAGGATTTTGTCCCTTGTGGTGTAGGTACACCCACAGCGCTTTTCGAAAGGGCGTCCCAGTATTTTGTCCCCTGTGGTGTAGGTACACCCACAGCGCTGTTAGGGCGGGAGTTCTAGGATTTTGTCCCTTGTGGTGTAGGTACACCCACGGCGCTGTTAGGGAGGGAGTTCCAGGATTTTGCCCATTTGATATAGGTACACCCACAACACTGTTAGGGAGCGAGTTCCAGCATTTTGTCCCCGGTGCTGTATGTACACCCACAGCGCTGTTAGGGAGTGAGTTCCAGGATTTTGTCCTCTCTGGTGTTGGTACACCCACGGTGCTGATATGGAGAGAGTTCCAGGATTTTGTCCTCTGTGATATAGTTACACCCACAGCGCTGTTAGGGAGGTAGTTCCAGGATTTTGTCCCCTGTGGTGTAGATCCACCCACCGCGCTGTTAGGGAGGGAGTTCCTGGATTTTGTCCCTGTGTAGTAGGTACACCCACAGCGCTGTTAGGGCGGGAGTTCCAGGATTTTGTCTCCTGTGGTGTAGGTACACCCACAGCACTGTTAGGGAGGGAGTTCCAGGATTTTGTCCCTGTGGAGTAGTTACACCCACAGCGCTGTTAGGGAGGGAGTTGCAGGATATTGTCCGTGTTGTGTAGATAAACACACGGTGCTGATATGGAGCGAGTTCCAGGATTTTGTCCTCTGTGATTTAGTTATACACACAGCCCTGTTAGGGAGGACGTTCCAGGATTTTTTCCCTTGTGGTGTAGGTACACCCACAGCGCTGTTAGGGAGGGAGTTCCAGGATTTTGTCCCTGTGGTGTATGTACACCCACAGCGCTGTTAGGGAGTGAGTTCCAGGATTTTGTCCTCTCTGGTGTTGGTACACCCATGGTGCTGATATGGAGCGAGTTCCAGGATTTTGTCCTCTGTGATATAGTTACACCCACAGCCCTGTTAGGGATGGAGTTCCAGGATTTTGTCCCTGTGGAGTAGTTACACCCACAGCGCTGTTAGGGAGGGAGTTCCAGGATTTTGTCCCTGTGGAGTAGTTTCACCCACAGTGCTGTTAGGGAGGGAGTTCCAGGATTTTGTCCCTGTGGAGTAGTTACAACCACAGCGCTGTTAGGGAGTGAGTTCCAGGATTTTGTCCCTGTGGAGTAGTTACACCCACAGCGCTGTTAGGGAGGGAGTTCCAGGATTTTGTCCCCTGTGTTGTAGGTACACCCACAGCGCTGTTAGGGAGTTCCAGGATTTTGTCCCTGTGGAGTAGTTACACCCACAGCGCTGTTAGGGAGGGAGTTCCAGGATATTGTCCGTGTTGTGTAGATAAACACACGGTGCTGATATGGAGCGAGTTCCAGGATTTTGTCCTCTGTGATTTAGTTATACACACAGCCCTGTTAGGGAGGACGTTCCAGGATTTTTTCCCTTGTGGTGTAGGTACACCCACAGCGCTTTTAGAAAGGGAGTCCCAGTATTTTGTCCCCTCTGGTGTAGGTACACCCACAGCGCTGTTAGGGCGGGAGTTCCAGGATTTTGTCCCCTGTGGTGTAGGTACACCCACGGCGCTGTTAGGGAGGGAGTTCCAGGATTTTGTCCCCTGTGGTGTAGATACACCCACAGCACTGTTAGGGAGGGAGTTCCAGGATTTTGTCCCTGTGTGGTGTAGGTACACCCACAGCGCTGTTAGGGAGGGAGTTCCAGGATTTTGTCCCTGTGGTGTAGGTACAACCACGGCGCTGTTAGAGAGGGATTTCCAGGATTTTGTCCCCTGTTGTGTAAGTACACCCACAGTGCTGCTAGAGAGGGAGTTCCAGGATTTTGTCCCTGTGGTGTGTGTATACCCACGGTGTTTTTAGGGAGTGAGTACCAGGATTTTGTCCCTGTGTGGTGTAGGTACACCCACAGCGCTGTTAGGGAGGGAGTTCCTGGATTTTGTCCCCTGTTGTGTAGGTACACCCACGGCGCTGTTAGGGAGGGATTTCCAGGATTTTGTCCCTTGTTGTGTAGGTACACCCACAGCGCTGTTAGGGAGGGTGTTCCAGGATTTTGTCCCTTGTGGTGTAGGTACGCCCACGGTGCTGTTAGGGAGGGTGTTCCAGGATATTGTCCGTGTTGTGTAGATAAACACACGGTGCTGATATGGAGCGTGTTCCAGGATTTTGTCGTCTGTGATTTAGTTATACCCACAGCCCTGTTAGGGAGGGCGTTCCAGGATATTGTCCGTGTTGTGTAGATAAACACACGGTGCTGATGTTGTGCGTGTTCCAGGATTTTGTCCTCTGTGATTTAGTTATAACCACAGCCCTGTTAGGGAAGGTGTTCCAATATTTTTTCCATTGTGGTGTAGGTACACCCACAGCGCTTTTAGAAAGGGAGTCCCAGTATTTTGTCCCCTGTGGTGTAGGTACACCCACAGCGCTGTTAGGGCTGGAGTTCCAGGATTTTGTCCACTGTGGTGTAGGTGCACCCACAGCGCTGTTATAGGAGGGAGTTCCAGGATTTTGTCCCTGTGGTGTGTGTACACCCACAGTGATGTTAGAGAGGGAGTTCCAGGATTTTGTCCGTGTGGTGTGTGTACACCCACAGTGTTTTTAGGGAGTGAGTACCAGGATTTTGTCCCTGTGTGGTGTAGGTACACCCACAGCGCTATAAGGGAGGGAGTTCCAGCATTTTGTCCCCTGTGGTGTAGGTACACCCACGGCGCTGTTAGGGAGGGAGTTCCAGGATTTTGTCCCCTATGGTATAGGTACACCCACGGTGCTGTTAGGGAGGGAGTTCCAGGATTTTGTCCTCTGTGATATAGTTACACCCACAGCCCTGTTAGGCAGGGAGTTCCAGGATTTTGTCACTGTGGTGTAGGTACACCCACGGTGCTGATATGGAGCGAGTTCCAGGATTTTGTCCTCTGTGATATAGTTACACCCACAGCCCTGTTAGGGAGGGAGTTCCAGGATTTTGTCCCTGTGGAGTAGTTACACCCACAGCGCTGTTAGGGAGGGAGTTCCAGGATTTTATCCCCTGTGTGGTGTAGGTACACCCACAGCCCTGTTAGGGAGGGAGTTCCAGGATTTTGTCCCTGTGGAGTAGTTACACCCACAGCCCTGTTAGGGAGGGAGTTCCAGGATTTTGTCCCCTGTGTGGTGTAGGTACTCCCACAGCCCTGTTAGGGAGGGAGTTCCAGGATTTTGTCCCTGTGGAGTAGTTACACCCACAGCGCTGTTCGGGAGGGAGTTCCAGGATTTTGTCCCCTGTGGTGTATGTACACCCACAGCGCTGTTAGGGAGTGAGTTCCAGGATTTTGTCCTCTCTGGTGTTGCTACACCCACGGTGCTGATATGGAGCGAGTTCCAGGATTTTGTCCTCTGTGATATAGTTACACCCACAGCCCTGTTAGGGAGGGAGTTCCAGGATTTTGTCCCTGTGGAGTAGTTACACCCACAGCGCTGTTAGGGAGGGAGTTCCATGATTTTGTCCCTGTGGAGTAGTTACACCCACAGCGCTGTTAGGGAGGGAGTTCCAGGATTTTGTCCCTGTGGAGTAGTTACACCCACAGCGCTGTTAGGGAGGGAGTTCCAGGATTTTGTCCCTGTGGAGTAGTTACACCCACAGAGCTGTTAGGGAGGGAGTTCCAGGATTTTTTCCCTGTGGTGTAGGTACACCCACAGTGCTGTTAGGGAGGGAGTTCCAGGATTTTGTCCCTGTGGTGTAGGTACAACCACGGCGCTGTTAGAGAGGGATTTCCAGGATTTTGTCCCCTGTTGTGTAGGTACACCCACAGTGATGTTAGAGAGGGAGTTCCAGGATTTTGTCCCTGTGGTGTGTGTACACCCACAGTGTTTTTAGGGAGTGAGTACCAGGATTTTGTCCCTCTGTGGTGTAGATAAACACACGGTGCTGATATGGAGCATGTTCCAGGATTTTGTCCTCTCTGATTTAGTTCTAACCACAGCCCTGTTAGGGAGGGCGTTCCAGGATATTGTCCCTGTGGAGTAGTTACACCCACAGCGCTGTTAGGGAGGGAGTTCCAGGATTTTGTCCCCTGTGGTGTAGGTACATCCACAACGCTGTTAGGGCTGGAGTTCCAGGATTTTGTCCACTGTGGTGTAGGTACACCCACAGCGCTGTTAAGGAGGGAGTTTCAGGATTTTGTCCGTGTGGTGTGTGTACACCCACAGCGCTGTTAGGGAGTGAGTTCCAGGATCTTGCCCATGTGGTATAGGTATTCCCACGGCTCTATTAGGGAGGGAGTTCCAGGATTTTGCCCATTTGATATAGGTACACCCACAACACTGTTAGGGAGCGAGTTCCAGCATTTTTTCCCCTGTGCTGTATGTACACCCACAGCGCTGTTAGGGAGTGAGTTCCAGGATTTTGTCCTCTCTGGTGTTGGTACACCCACGGTGCTGATATGGAGCGAGTTCTAGGATTTTGTCCTCTGTGATATAGTTACACCCACAGCCCTGTTAGGGAGGGAGTTCCAGGATTTTGTCCCTGTGGAGTAGTTACACCCACAGCGCTGTTAGGGAGGGAGTTCCAGGATTTTGTCCCCTGTGTGGTGTAGGTACACCCACAGCCCTGTTAGGGAGGGAGTTCCAGGATTTTGTCCCTGTGGAGTAGTTACACCCACAGCGCTGTTAGGGAGGGAGTTCCAGGATTTTGTCCCCTGTGTGGTGTCGGTAAACCCACAGCCCTTTTAGGGAGGTAGTTCCAGGATTTTGTCCCCTGTGGTGTAGATACACCCACAGCGCTGTTAGGGAGGGAGACCAGGATTTTGTCCCTGTGGAGTAGGTACACCCACAGCGCTGTTACGGCGGGAGTTCCAGAATTTTGTCTCCTGTGGTGTAGGTACACCCACAGCACTGTTAGGGAGGGAGTTCCAGAATTTTGTCCCTGTGGAGTAGTTACACCCACAGCGCTGTTAGGGAGGGAGTTGCAGGATATTGTCCGTGTTGTGTAGACAAACACACGGTGCTGATATGGAGCGAGTTCCAGGATTTTGTCCTCTGTGATTTAGTTACACCCACAGCCTTGTTAGGGAGGACGTTCCAGGATTTTTTCCCTTGTGGTGTAGGTACACCCACAGCGCTTTTAGAAAGGGACTCCCAGTATTTTGTCCCCTGTGGTGTAGGTGCACCCACAGCGCTGTTAGGGCGGGAGTTCCAAGATTTTGTCACTTGTGGTGTAGGTACACCCACGGCGCTGTTAGGGCGGGAGTTTCAGGATTTTGTCCCTGTGTGGTGTGGCTACACCCACAGTGATGTTAGAGAGGGAGTTCCAGGATTTGTCCCTGTGGTGTGTGTACACCCACAGTGTTTTTAGGGAGTGAGGACCAGGATTTTGTCCCTGTGTTGTGTTGGTACACCCACAGCGCTGTTAGGGAGGGGGTTCCAGGATTTTGTCCCTGTGGTGTAGGTACACCCACAGTGCTGTTAGGGAGGGAGTTCCAGGATTTTGTACCTGTGTTGTAGGTACACCCACGGCGCTGTTAGGGAGGGAGTTCCAGGATTTTGTCCCTGTGGTGTAGGTACACCCACAGCGCTGTTAGGGAGGAATTCCAGGATTTTGTCCCTGTGGTGTAGGTACACCCACAGCGCTGTTAGGGAGGGATTTCCAGGATTTTGTCCCATGTTGTGTAGGTACACCCACTGCGCTGTTAAGGAAGAATTTCCAGGATTTTGTCCCCTGTGCTGTAGGTACACCCACGGTGCTGTTAGGGATGGAGTTCCAGGATTTTGTCCCTGTGGTGTAGGTACACCCACAGCGCTGTTAGGGATGGATTTCCAGGATTTTGTCCCCTGTGGTGTAGGTGCACCCACGGCGCTGTTAGGGATGGAGTTCCAGGATTTTGTCCCTGAGGTGTAGGTACACCCACAGCGCTGTTAGGGAGGGAGTTCCAGGATTTTGTCCCCTGTGTGGTGTAGGTACACCCACAGCGCTGTTCGGGAGGGAGTTCCAGGATTTTGTCCCCTGTGGTGTCGGTACACCCACAGCGCTGTTAGGGAGGGAGTTCCAGGATTTTGTTCCCTGTTTTGTTGGTACAACTACAGCGCTGTTGGGGAGGGAGTTCCAGGATTTTGTCGCTGTGGTGTAGGTACACCCACAGCGCTGTTAGGGAGGGAGTTCCAGGATTTTGTCCCTGTGGTGTAGGTACACCCACAGCGCTGTTAGGGAGGGATTTCCAGGATATTGTCCGTGTTGTGTAGATAAACACACGGTGCTGATATGGAGCGAGTTCCAGGATTTTGTCCTCTGTGATTTAGTTATACCCACAGCCCTGTTATGGAGGGCGTTCCAATATTTTTTCCCCTGTGGTGTAGGTACACCCACAGCGCTTTTAGAAAGGGAGTCCCAGTATTTTGTCCACTGTGGTGTAGATACATCCACAGCCCTGTTCGGGAGGGAGTTCCAGGATTTTGTCCCTGTGGTGCGTGTACACCCACAGTGATGTTAGAGAGGGAGTTCCAGGATTTTGTCCGTGTGGTGTGTGTACACCCACAATGTTTTTAGGGAGTGAGTACCAGGATTTTGTCCCTGTGTGGTGTAGGTCCACCCACAGCGCTGTTAGGGAGGGAGTTCCTGCATTTTGTCCCCTGTGGTGTAGGTACACCCAGGGCGCTGTTAGGGAGGGAGTTCCAGGATTTTGACCCTATGGTATAGGTACACCCATGGCGCTGTTAGGGAGGGAGTTCCAGGATTTTGCCCATGTGGTATAGGTATTCCCACGGCTCTATTAGGGAGGGAGTTCCAGGATTTTGCCCATTTGATATAGGTACACCCACAACACTGTTAGGGAGCGAGTTCCAGCATTTTGTCCCCGGTGTTGTATGTACACCCACAGCGCTGTTAGGGAGTGAGTTCCAGGATTTTGTCCTCTCTGGTGTTGGTACACCCACGGTGCTGATATGGAGCGAGTTCCAGGATTTTGTCCTCTGTGATATAGTTACACCCACAGCCCTGTTAGGCAGGGAGTTCCAGGATTTTGTCACTGTGGTGTAGGTACACCCACGGTGCTGATATGGAGCGAGTTCCAGGATTTTGTCCTCTGTGATATAGTTACACCCACAGCCCTGTTAGGGAGGGAGTTCCAGGATTTTGTCCCTGTGGAGTAGTTACACCCACAGCGCTGTTAGGGAGGGAGTTCCAGGATTTTGTCCCCTGTGTGGTGTAGGTACACCCACAGCCCTGTTAGGGAGGGAGTTCCAGGATTTTGTCCCTGTGGAGTAGTTACACCCACAGCCCTGTTAGGGAGGGAGTTCCAGGATTTTGTCCCCTGTGTGGTGTAGGTACTCCCACAGCCCTGTTAGGGAGGGAGTTCCAGGATTTTGTCCCTGTGGAGTAGTTACACCCACAGCGCTGTTCGGGAGGGAGTTCCAGGATTTTGTCCCCTGTGGTGTATGTACACCCACAGCGCTGTTAGGGAGTGAGTTCCAGGATTTTGTCCTCTCTGGTGTTGGTACACCCACTGTGCAGATATGGAGCGAGTTCCAGGATTTTGTCCTCTGTGATATAGTTACACCCACAGCCCTGTTAGGGAGGGAGTTCCAGGATTTTGTCCCTGTGGAGTAGTTACACCCACAGCGCTGTTAGGGAGGGAGTTCCATGATTTTGTCCCTGTGGAGTAGTTACACCCACAGCGCTGTTAGGGAGGGAGTTCCAGGATTTTGTCCCTGTGGAGTAGTTACACCCACAGCGCTGTTAGGGAGGGAGTTCCAGGATTTTGTCCCTGTGGAGTAGTTACACCCACAGAGCTGTTAGGGAGGGAGTTCCAGGATTTTGTCTCCTGTGGTGTAGGTACACCCGCAGCGCTGTTAGGGAGAGAGTTCCAGGATTTTGTCCCTGTGGAGTAGTTACACCCACAGCGCTGTTAGGGAGGGAGTTCCAGGATATTGTCCGTGTTGTGTAGATAAACACACGGTGCTGATATGGAGCGAGTTCCAGGATTTTGTCCTCTGTGATTTAGTTATACACACAGCCCTGTTAGGGAGGACGTTCCAGGATTTTTTCCCTTGTGGTGTAGGTACACCCACAGCGCTGTTAGGGAGGGAGTTCCAGGATTTTGTCCCTTGTGGTGTAGGTACACCCACAGTGCTTTTCGAAAGGGCGTCCCAGTATTTTGTCCCCTGTGGTGTAGGTACACCCACAGCGCTGTTAGGGAGGGAGTTCCAGGATATTGTCCGTGTTGTGTAGATAAACACACGGTGCTGATATGGAGCGAGTTCCAGGATTTTCTCCTCTGTGATTTAGTTATACACACAGCCCTGTTAGGGAGGACGTTCCAGGATTTTTTCCCTTGTGGTGTAGGTACACCCACAGCGCTTTTAGAAAGGGAGTCCCAGTATTTTGTCCCCTGTGGTGTAGGTACACCCACAGCGCTGTTAGGGCGGGAGTTCCAGGATTTTGTCCCTTGTGGTGTAGGTACACCCACGGCGCTGTTAGGGAGGGAGTTCCAGGATTTTGTCCCCTGTGGTGTAGATACACCCACAGCACTGTTAGGGAGGGAGTTCCAGGATTTTGTCCCTGTGTGGTGTAGGTACACCCACAGCGCTGTTAGGGAGGGAGTTCCAGGATTTTGTCCCTGTGGTGTAGGTACAACCACGGCGCTGTTAGAGAGGGATTTCCAGGATTTTGTCCCCTGTTGTGTAGGTACACCCACAGTGCTGCTAGAGAGGGAGTTCCAGGATTTTGTCCCTGTGGTGTGTGTACACCCACAGTGTTTTTAGGGAGTGAGTACCAGGATTTTGTCCCTGTGTGGTGTAGGTACACCCACAGCGCTGTTAGGGAGGGAGTTCCAGGATTTTGTCCCCTGTTGTGTAGTTACACCCACGGCGCTGTTAGGGAGGGATTTCCAGGATTTTGTCCCCTGTTGTGTAGGTACACCCACAGCGCTGTTAGGGAGGGTGTTCCAGGATTTTGTCCCTTGTGGTGTAGGTACGCCCACGGTGCTGTTAGGGAGGGTGTTCCAGGATATTGTCCGTGTTGTGTAGATAAACACACGGTGCTGATATGGAGCGTGTTCCAGGATTTTGTCCTCTGTGATTTAGTTATACCCACAGCCCTGTTAGGGAGGGCGTTCCAGGATATTGTCCGTGTTGTGTAGATAAACACACGGTGCTGATGTGGAGCGTGTTCCAGGATTTTGTCCTCTGTGATTTAGTTATACCCACAGCCCTGTTAGGGAAGGCGTTCCAATATTTTTTCCCCTGTGGTGTAGGTACACCCACAGCGCTTTTAGAAAGGGAGTCCCAGTATTTTGTCCCCTGTGGTGTAGGTACACCCACAGCGCTGTTAGGGAGGAATTCCAGGATTTTGTCCCTGTGGTGTAGGTACACCCACAGCGCTGTTAGGGAGGGATTTCCAGGATTTTGTCCCATGTTGTGTAGGTACACCCACTGCGCTGTTAAGGAAGAATTTCCAGGATTTTGTCCCCTGTGCTGTAGGTACACCCACGGTGCTGTTAGGGATGGAGTTCCAGGATTTTGTCCCTGTGGTGTAGGTACACCCACGGCGCTGTTAGGGATGGATTTCCAGGATTTTGTCCCCTGTGGTGTAGGTGCACCCACGGCGCTGTTAGGGATGGAGTTCCAGGATTTTGTCCCTGTGGTGTAGGTACACCCACAGCGCTGTTAGGGAGGGAGTTCCAGGATTTTGTCCCCTGTGTGGTGTAGGTACACCCACAGCGCTGTTCGGGAGGGAGTTCCAGGATTTTGTCCCCTGTGGTGTCGGTACACCCACAGCGCTGTTAGGGAGGGAGTTCCAGGATTTTGTTCCCTGTTTTGTTGGTACACCCACAGCGCTGTTGGGGAGGGAGTTCCAGGATTTTGTCGCTGTGGTGTAGGTACATCCACAGCGCTGTTAGGGAGGGATTTCCAGGATATTGTCCGTGTTGTGTAGATAAACACACGGTGCTGATATGGAGCGAGTTCCAGGATTTTGTCCTCTGTGATTTAGTTATACCCACAGCCCTGTTATGGAGGGCGTTCCAATATTTTTTCCCCTGTGGTGTAGGTACACCCACAGCGCTTTTAGAAAGGGAGTCCCAGTATTTTGTCCACTGTGGTGTAGATACATCCACAGCCCTGTTCGGGAGGGAGTTCCAGGATTTTGTCCCTGTGGTGCGTGTACACCCACAGTGATGTTAGAGAGGGGGTTCCAGGATTTTGTCCGTGTGGTGTGTGTACACCCACAATGTTTTTAGGGAGTGAGTACCAGGATTTTGTCCCTGTGTGGTGTAGGTCCACCCACAGCGCTGTTAGGGAGGGAGTTCCTGCATTTTGTCCCCTGTGGTGTAGGTACACCCAGGGCGCTGTTAGGGAGGGAGTTCCAGGATTTTGACCCTATGGTATAGGTACACCCATGGCGCTGTTAGGGAGGGAGTTCCAGGATTTTGCCCATGTGGTATAGGTATTCCCACGGCTCTATTAGGGAGGGAGTTCCAGGATTTTGCCCATTTGATATAGGTACACCCACAACACTGTTAGGGAGCGAGTTCCAGCATTTTGTCCCCGGTGTTGTATGTTCACCCACAGCGCTGTTAGGGAGTGAGTTCCAGGATTTTGTCCTCTCTGGTGTTGGTACACCCACGGTGCTGATATGGAGCGAGTTCCAGGATTTTGTCCTCTGTGATATAGTTACACCCACAGCCCTGTTAGGCAGGGAGTTCCAGGATTTTGTCACTGTGGTGTAGGTACACCCACGGTGCTGATATGGAGCGAGTTCCAGGATTTTGTCCTCTGTGATATAGTTACACCCACAGCCCTGTTAGGGAGGGAGTTCCAGGATTTTGTCCCTGTGGAGTAGTTACACCCACAGCGCTGTTAGGGAGGGAGTTCCAGGATTTTGTCCCCTGTGTGGTGTAGGTACACCCACAGCCCTGTTAGGGAGGGAGTTCCAGGATTTTGTCCCTGTGGAGTAGTTACACCCACAGCCCTGTTAGGGAGGGAGTTCCAGGATTTTGTCCCCTGTGTGGTGTAGGTACTCCCACAGCCCTGTTAGGGAGGGAGTTCCAGGATTTTGTCCCTGTGGAGTAGTTACACCCACAGCGCTGTTCGGGAGGGAGTTCCAGGATTTTGTCCCCTGTGGTGTATGTACACCCACAGCGCTGTTAGGGAGTGAGTTCCAGGATTTTGTCCTCTCTGGTGTTGCTACACCCACGGTGCTGATATGGAGCGAGTTCCAGGATTTTGTCCTCTGTGATATAGTTACACCCACAGCCCTGTTAGGGAGGGAGTTCCAGGATTTTGTCCCTGTGGAGTAGTTACACCCACAGCGCTGTTAGGGAGGGAGTTCCATGATTTTGTCCCTGTGGAGTAGTTACACCCACAGCGCTGTTAGGGAGGGAGTTCCAGGATTTTGTCCCTGTGGAGTAGTTACACCCACAGCGCTGTTAGGGAGGGAGTTCCAGGATTTTGTCCCTGTGGAGTAGTTACACCCACAGAGCTGTTAGGGAGGGAGTTCCAGGATTTTTTCCCTGTGGTGTAGGTACACCCACAGTGCTGTTAGGGAGGGAGTTCCAGGATTTTGTCCCTGTGGTGTAGGTACAACCACGGCGCTGTTAGAGAGGGATTTCCAGGATTTTGTCCCCTGTTGTGTAGGTACACCCACAGTGATGTTAGAGAGGGAGTTCCAGGATTTTGTCCCTGTGGTGTGTGTACACCCACAGTGTTTTTAGGGAGTGAGTACCAGGATTTTGTCCCTGTGTGGTGTAGGTACACCCACAGCGCTGTTAGGGAGGGAGTTCCACGATTTTGTCCCCTGTTGTGTAGGTACACCCACGGCGCTGTTAGGGTGGGATTTCCAGGATTTTGTCCCCTGTTGTGTAGGTACACCCACAGCGCTGTTAGGGAGGGTGTTCCAGGATTTTGTCCCTTGTGGTGTAGGTACGCCCACGGTGCTGTTAGGGAGGGAGTTCCAGGATATTGTCCGTGTTGTGTAGATAAACACACGGTGCTGATATGGAGCATGTTCCAGGATTTTGTCCTCTGTGATTTAGTTCTACCCACAGCCCTGTTAGGGAGGGCGTTCCAGGATATTGTCCCTGTGGAGTAGTTACACCCACAGCGCTGTTAGGGAGGGAGTTCCAGGATTTTGTCCCCTGTGGTGTAGGTACACCCACAGCGCTGTTAGGGCGGGAGTTCCAGGATTTTGACCCTTGTGGTGTCGGTGCACCCACGGCGCTGTTAGGGAGGGAGTTCCAGGATTTTGTCCCCTGTGGTGTAGGTACATCCACAACGCTGTTAGGGCTGGAGTTCCAGGATTTTGTCCACTGTGGTGTAGGTACACCCACAGCGCTGTTAAGGAGGGAGTTTCAGGATTTTGTCCGTGTGGTGTGTGTACACCCACAGCGCTGTTAGGGAGTGAGTTCCAGGATCTTGCCCATGTGGTATAGGTATTCCCACGGCTCTATTAGGGAGGGAGTTCCAGGATTTTGCCCATTTGATATAGGTACACCCACAACACTGTTAGGGAGCGAGTTCCAGCATTTTTTCCCCTGTGCTGTATGTACACCCACAGCGCTGTTAGGGAGTGAGTTCCAGGATTTTGTCCTCTCTGGTGTTGGTACACCCACGGTGCTGATATGGAGCGAGTTCTAGGATTTTGTCCTCTGTGATATAGTTACACCCACAGCCCTGTTAGGGAGGGAGTTCCAGGATTTTGTCCCTGTGGAGTAGTTACACCCACAGCGCTGTTAGGGAGGGAGTTCCAGGATTTTGTCCCCTGTGTGGTGTAGGTACACCCACAGCCCTGTTAGGGAGGGAGTTCCAGGATTTTGTCCCTGTGGAGTAGTTACACCCACAGCGCTGTTAGGGAGGGAGTTCCAGGATTTTGTCCCCTGTGTGGTGTCGGTAAACCCACAGCCCTTTTAGGGAGGTAGTTCCAGGATTTTGTCCCCTGTGGTGTAGATACACCCACAGCGCTGTTAGGGAGGGAGTCCAGGATTTTGTCCCTGTGGAGTAGGTACACCCACAGCGCTGTTACGGCGGGAGTTCCAGAATTTTGTCTCCTGTGGTGTAGGTACACCCACAGCACTGTTAGGGAGGGAGTTCCAGAATTTTGTCCCTGTGGAGTAGTTACACCCACAGCGCTGTTAGGGAGGGAGTTGCAGGATATTGTCCGTGTTGTGTAGATAAACACACGGTGCTGATATGGAGCGAGTTCCAGGATTTTGTCCTCTGTGATTTAGTTACACCCACAGCCTTGTTAGGGAGGACGTTCCAGGATTTTTTCCCTTGTGGTGTAGGTACACCCACAGCGCTTTTAGAAAGGGACTCCCAGTATTTTGTCCCCTGTGGTGTAGGTGCACCCACAGCGCTGTTAGGGCGGGAGTTCCAGGATTTTGTCACTTGTGGTGTAGGTACACCCACGGCGCTGTTAGGGCGGGAGTTTCAGGATTTTGTCCCTGTGTGGTGTAGCTACACCCACAGTGATGTTAGAGAGGGAGTTCCAGGATTTGTCCCTGTGGTGTGTGTACACCCACAGTGTTTTTAGGGAGTGAGGACCAGGATTTTGTCCCTGTGTTGTGTTGGTACACCCACAGCGCTGTTAGGGAGGGAGTTCCAGGATTTTGTCCCTGTGGTGTAGGTACACCCACAGTGCTGTTAGGGAGGAGGTTCCAGGATTTTGTACCTGTGTTGTAGGTACACCCACGGCGCTGTTAGGGACGGAGTTCCAGGATTTTGTCCCTGTGGTGTAGGTACACCCACAGCGCTGTTAGGGAGGAATTCCAGGATTTTGTCCCTGTGGTGTAGGTACACCCACAGCGCTGTTAGGGAGGGATTTCCAGGATTTTGTCCCATGTTGTGTAGGTACACCCACTGCGCTGTTAAGGAAGAATTTCCAGGATTTTGTCCCCTGTGCTGTAGGTACACCCACGGTGCTGTTAGGGATGGAGTTCCAGGATTTTGTCCCTGTGGTGTAGGTACACCCACAGCGCTGTTAGGGATGGATTTCCAGGATTTTGTCCCCTGTGGTGTAGGTGCACCCACGGCGCTGTTAGGGATGGAGTTCCAGGATTTTGTCCCTGTGGTGTAGGTACACCCACAGCGCTGTTAGGGAGGGAGTTCCAGGATTTTGTCCCCTGTGTGGTGTAGGTACACCCACAGCGCTGTTCGGGAGGGAGTTCCAGGATTTTGTCCCCTGTGGTGTCGGTACACCCACAGCGCTGTTAGGGAGGGAGTTCCAGGATTTTGTTCCCTGTTTTGTTGGTACAACTACAGCGCTGTTGGGGAGGGAGTTCCAGGATTTTGTCGCTGTGGTGTAGGTACACCCACAGCGCTGTTAGGGAGGGAGTTCCAGGATTTTGTCCCTGTGGTGTAGGTACACCCACAGCGCTGTTAGGGAGGGATTTCCAGGATATTGTCCGTGTTGTGTAGATAAACACACGGTGCTGATATGGAGCGAGTTCCAGGATTTTGTCCTCTGTGATTTAGTTATACCCACAGCCCTGTTATGGAGGGCGTTCCAATATTTTTTCCCCTGTGGTGTAGGTACACCCACAGCGCTTTTAGAAAGGGAGTCCCAGTATTTTGTCCACTGTGGTGTAGATACATCCACAGCCCTGTTCGGGGGGGAGTTCCAGGATTTTGTCCCTGTGGTGCGTGTACACCCACAGTGATGTTAGAGAGGGAGTTCCAGGATTTTGTCCGTGTGGTGTGTCTACACCCACAATGTTTTTAGGGAGTGAGTACCAGGATTTTGTCCCTGTGTGGTGTAGGTCCACCCACAGCGCTGTTAGGGAGGGAGTTCCTGCATTTTGTCCCCTGTGGTGTAGGTACACCCAGGGCGCTGTTAGGGAGGGAGTTCCAGGATTTTGCCCATGTGGTATAGGTATTCCCACGGCTCTATTAGGGAGGGAGTTCCAGGATTTTGCCCATTTGATATAGGTACACCCACAACACTGTTAGGGAGCGAGTTCCAGCATTTTGTCCCCGGTGTTGTATGTACACCCACAGCGCTGTTAGGGAGTGAGTTCCAGGATTTTGTCCTCTCTGGTGTTGGTACACCCACGGTGCTGATATGGAGCGAGTTCCAGGATTTTGTCCTCTGTGATATAGTTACACCCACAGCCCTGTTAGGCAGGGAGTTCCAGGATTTTGTCACTGTGGTGTAGGTACACCCACGGTGCTGATATGGAGCGAGTTCCAGGATTTTGTCCTCTGTGATATAGTTACTCCCACAGCCCTGTTAGGGAGGGAGTTCCAGGATTTTGTCCCTGTGGAGTAGTTACACCCACAGCGCTGTTAGGGAGGGAGTTCCAGGATTTTGTCCCCTGTGTGGTGTAGGTACACCCACAGCCCTGTTAGGGAGGGAGTTCCAGGATTTTGTCCCTGTGGAGTAGTTACACCCACAGCCCTGTTAGGGAGGGAGTTCCAGGATTTTGTCCCCTGTGTGGTGTAGGTACTCCCACAGCCCTGTTAGGGAGGGAGTTCCAGGATTTTGTCCCTGTGGAGTAGTTACACCCACAGCGCTGTTCGGGAGGGAGTTCCAGGATTTTGTCCCCTGTGGTGTATGTACACCCACAGCGCGGTTAGGGAGTGAGTTCCAGGATTTTGTCCTCTCTGGTGTTGGTACACCCACTGTGCTGATATGGAGCGAGTTCCAGGATTTTGTCCTCTGTGATATAGTTACACCCACAGCCCTGTTAGTGAGGGAGTTCCAGGATTTTGTCCCTGTGGAGTAGTTACACCCACAGCACTGTTAGGGAGGGAGTTCCATGATTTTGTCCCTGTGGAGTAGTTACACCCACAGCGCTGTTAGGGAGGGAGTTCCAGGATTTTGTCCCTGTGGAGTAGTTACACCCACAGAGCTGTTAGGGAGGGAGTTCCAGGATTTTGTCTCCTGTGGTGTAGGTACACCCGCAGCGCTGTTAGGGAGAGAGTTCCAGGATATTGTCCGTGTTGTGTAGATAAACACACGGTGCTGATATGGAGCGAGTTCCAGGATTTTGTCCTCTGTGATTTAGTTATACACACAGCCCTGTTAGGGAGGACGTTCCAGGATTTTTTCCCTTGTGGTGTAGGTACACCCACAGCGCTGTTAGGGAGGGAGTTCCAGGATTTTGTCCCTTGTGGTGTAGGTACACCCACAGTGCTTTTCGAAAGGGCGTCCCAGTATTTTGTCCCCTGTGGTGTAGGTACACCCACAGCGCTGTTAGGGAGGGAGTTCCAGGATATTGTTCGTGTTGTGTAGATAAACACACGGTGCTGATATGGAGCGAGTTCCAGGATTTTCTCCTCTGTGATTTAGTTATACACACAGCCCTGTTAGGGAGGACGTTCCAGGATTTTTTCCCTTGTGGTGTAGGTACACCCACAGCGCTTTTAGAAAGGGAGTCCCAGTATTTTGTCCCCTGTGGTGTAGGTACACCCACAGCGCTGTTAGGGCGGGAGTTCCAGGATTTTGTCCCTTGTGGTGTAGGTACACCCACGGCGCTGTTAGGGAGGGAGTTCCAGGATTTTGTCCCCTGTGGTGTAGATACACCCACAGCACTGTTAGGGAGGGAGTTCCAGGATTTTGTCCCTGTGTGGTGTAGGTACACCCACAGCGCTGTTAGGGAGGGAGTTCCAGGATTTTGTCCCTGTGGTGTAGGTACAACCACGGCGCTGTTAGAGAGGGATTTCCAGGATTTTGTCCCCTGTTGTGTAGGTACACCCACAGTGCTGCTAGAGAGGGAGTTCCAGGATTTTGTCCCTGTGGTGTGTGTACACCCACAGTGTTTTTAGGGAGTGAGTACCAGGATTTTGTCCCTGTGTGGTGTAGGTACACCCACAGCGCTGTTAGGGAGGGAGTTCCAGGATTTTGTCCCCTGTTGTGTAGGTACACCCACGGCGCTGTTAGGGAGGGATTTCCAGGATTTTGTCCCCTGTTGTGTAGGTACACCCACAGCGCTTTTAGGGAGGGTGTTCCAGGATTTTGTCCCTTGTGGTGTACGTACGCCCACGGTGCTGTTAGGGAGGGTGTTCCAGGATATTGTCCGTGTTGTGTAGATAAACACACGGTGCTGATATGGAGCGTGTTCCAGGATTTTGTCCTCTGTGATTTAGTTATACCCACAGCCCTGTTAGGGAGGGCGTTCCAGGATATTGTCCGTGTTGTGTAGATAAACACACGGTGCTGATGTGGAGCGTGTTCCAGGATTTTGTCCTCTGTGATTTAGTTATACCCACAGCCCTGTTAGGGAAGGCGTTCCAATATTTTTTCCCCTGTGGTGTAGGTACACCCACAGCGCTTTTAGAAAGGGAGTCCCAGTATTTTGTCCCCTGTGGTGTAGGTACACCCACAGCGCTGTTAGGGCGGGAGTTCCAGGATTTTGTCCCTTGTGGTGTAGGTACACCCACGGCGCTGTTAAGGAGGGAGTTCCAGGATTTTGTCCCCTGTGGTGTAGATACACCCACAGCACTGTTAGGGAGGGAGTTCCTGGATTTTGTCCCTGTGTGGTGTAGGTACACCCACAGCGCTGTTAGGGAGGGAGTTCCAGGATTTTGTCCCTGTGGTGTAGGTACAACCACGGCGCTGTTAGGGCGGGAGTTCCAGGATATTGTCCGTGTTGTGTAGATAAACACACGGTGCTGATATGTTGCGAGTTCCAGGATTTTGTCCTCTGTGATTTATTTATACACACAGCCCTGTTAGGGAGGACGTTCCAGGATTTTTTCCCTTGTGGTGTAGGTACACCCACAGCGCTGTTAGGGAGGGAGTTCCAGGATTTTGTCCCTGTGGTGTATGTACACCCACAGCGCTGTTAGGGAGTGAGTTCCAGGATTTTGTCCTCTCTGCTGTTGGTACACCCACGGTGCTGATATGGAGCGAGTTCCAGGATTTTGTCCTCTGTTGTGTAGGTACACCCACAGTGCTGCTAGAGAGGGAGTTCCAGGATTTTGTCCCTGTGGTGTGTGTACACCCACAGTGTTTTTAGGGAGTGAGTACCAGGATTTTGTCCCTGTGTGGTGTAGGTACACCCACAGCGCTGTTAGGGAGGGATTTCCAGGATTTTGTCCCCTGTTGTGTAGGTACACCCACAGCACTGTTAGGGAGGGTGTTCCAGGATTTTGTCCCTTGTGGTGTACGTACGCCCACGGTGCTGTTAGGGAGGGTGTTCCAGGATATTGTCCGTGTTGTTTAGATAAACACACGGTGCTGATATGGAGCGTGTTCCAGGATTTTGTCCTCTGTGATTTAGTTATACCCACAGCCCTGTTAGGGAGGGCGTTCCAGGATATTGTCCGTGTTGTGTAGATAAACACACGGTGCTGATGTGGAGCGTGTTCCAGGATTTTGTCCTCTGTGATTTAGTTATACCCACAGCCCTGTTAGGGAAGGCGTTCCAATATTTTTTCCCCTGTGGTGTAGGTACACCCACAGCGCTTTTAGAAAGGGAGTCCCAGTATTTTGTCCTCTGTGGTGTAGGTACACCCACAGCGCTGTTAGGGCTGGAGTTCCAGGATTTTGTCCACTGTGGTGTAGGTGCACCCACAGCGCTGTTAGGGCGGGAGTTCCAGGATTTTGTCCCTTGTGGTGTAGGTACACCCACGGCGCTGTTAGGGAGGGAGTTCCAGGATTTTGTCCCCTGTGGTGTAGATACACCCACAGCACTGTTAGGGAGGGAGTTCCTGGATTTTGTCCCTGTGTGGTGTAGGTACAACCACGGCGCTGTTAGGGCGGGAGTTCCAGGATATTGTCCGTGTTGTGTAGATAAACACACGGTGCTGATATGGAGCGAGTTCCAGGATTTTGTCCTCTGTGATTTAGTTATACACACAGCCCTGTTAGGGAGGACGTTCCAGGATTTTTTCCCTTGTGGTGTAGGTACACCCACAGCGCTGTTAGGGAGGGAGTTCCAGGATTTTGTCCCTGTGGTGTATGTACACCCACAGCGCTGTTAGGGAGTGAGTTCCAGGATTTTGTCCTCTCTGGTGTTGGTACACCCACGGTGCTGATATGGAGCGAGTTCCAGGAATTTGTCCTCTGTGATATAGTTACACCCACAGCGCTGTTAGGGAGGGAGTTCCAGGATTTTGTCCCTGTGGAGTAGTTACACCCACAGCGCTGTTAGGGAGGGAGTTCCAGGATTTTGTCCCTGTGGAGTAGTTACACCCACAGCGCTGTTAGGGCTGGAGTTCCAGGATTTTGTCCACTGTGGTGTAGGTGCACCCACAGCGCTGTTAAGGAGGGAGTTCCAGGATTTTGTCCCTGTGGTGTGTGTACACCCACAGTGATGTTAGAGAGGGAGTTCCAGGATTTTGTCCGTGTGGTGTGTGTACACCCACAGTGTTTTTAGGGAGTGAGTACCAGGATTCTGTCCCTGTGTGGTGTAGGTACACCCACAGCGCTATAAGGGAGGGAGTTCCAGCATTTTGTCCCCTGTGGTGTAGGTACACCCATGGCGCTGTTAGGGAGGGAGTTCCAGGATTTTGTCCCCTATGGTATAGGTATACCCACGGCGCTGTTAGGGAGGGAGTTCCAGGATTTTGCCCATGTGGTATAGGTATTCCCACGGCTCTATTAGGGAGGGAGTTCCAGGATTTTGCCCATTTGATATAGGTACACCCACAACACTGTTAGGGAGCGAGTTCCAGCATTTTGTCCCCGGTGCTGTTTGTACATCCACAGCGCTGTTAGGGAGTGAGTTCCAGGATTTTGTCCTCTCTGGTGTTGGTACACCCACGGTGCTGATATGGAGCGAGTTCCAGGATTTTGTCCTCTGTGATATAGTTACACCCACAGCGCTGTTAGGGCGGTAGTTCCAGGATTTTGTCCCCTGTGGTGTAGATCCACCCACCGCGCTGTTAGGGAGGGAGTTCCTGGATTTTGTCCCTGTGTAGTAGGTACACCCACAGCGCTGTTAGGGCGGGAGTTCCAGGATTTTGTCTCCTGTGGTGTAGGTACACCCACAGCACTGTTAGGGAGGGAGTTCCAGGATTTTGTCCCTGTGGAGTAGTTACACCCACAGCGCTGTTAGGGATGGAGTTGCAGGATATTGTCCGTGTTGTGTAGATAAACACACGGTGCTGATATGGAGCGAGTTCCAGGATTTTGTCCTCTGTGATTTAGTTAGACACACAGCCCTGTTAGGGAGGACGTTCCAGGATTTTTTCCCTTGTGGTGCAGGTACACCCACAGCGCTGTTAGGGAGGGAGTTCCAGGATTTTGTCCCTTGTGGTGTAGGTACACCCACAGCGCTTTTCGAAAGGGAGTCCCAGTATTTTGTCCCCTGTGGTGTAGGTACACCCACAGCGCTGTTAGGGCGGGAGTTCCAGGATTTTGTCCCTTGTGGTTTAGGTACACCCACGGCGCTGTTAGGGAGGGAGTTCCAGGATTTTGTCCCCTGTGGTGTAGATACACCCACAGCACTGTTAGGGAGGGAGTTCCTGGATTTTGTCCCTGTGTGGTGTAGGTACACCCACAGCGCTGTTAGGGACGGAGTTCCAGGATTTTGTCCCTTGTGGTGTAGGTACACCCACAGCGCTTTTCGAAAGGGAGTTCCAGGATTTTGTCCCCTGTGGTGTAGGTATACCCACAGCGCTGTTAGGGAGAGAGTTCCAGGATTTTGTCCCTGTGGAGTAGTTACACCCACAGCGCTGTTAGGGAGGGAGCTCCAGGATATTGTCCGTGTTGTGTAGATAAACACACGGTGCTGATATGGAGCGAGTTCCAGGATTTTGTCCTCTGTGATTTAGTTATACACACCGCCCTGTTAGGGAGGACGTTCCAGGATTTTTTCCCTTGTGGTGTAGGTACACCCACAGCGCTGTTAGGGAGGGAGTTCCAGGATTTTGTCCCTTGTGGTGTAGGTACACCCACAGCGCTTTTCGAAAGGGCGTCCCAGTATTTTGTCCCCTGTGGTGTAGGTACACCCACAGCGCTGTTAGGGCGGGAGTTCTAGGATTTTGTCCCTTGTGGTGTAGGTACACCCACGGCGCTGTTAAGGAGGGAGTTCCAGGATTTTGTCCCCTGTGGTGTAGATACACCCACAGCACTGTTAGGGAGGGAGTTCCTGGATTTTGTCCCTGTGTGGTGTAGGTACACCCACAGCGCTGTTAGGGAGGGAGTTCCAGGATTTTGTCCCTGTGGTGTAGGTACAACCACGGCGCTGTTAGGGCGGGAGTTCCAGGATATTGTCCGTGTTGTGTAGATAAACACACGGTGCTGATATGTTGCGAGTTCCAGGATTTTGTCCTCTGTGATTTATTTATACACACAGCCCTGTTAGGGAGGACGTTCCAGGATTTTTTCCCTTGTGGTGTAGGTACACCCACAGCGCTGTTAGGGAGGGAGTTCCAGGATTTTGTCCCTGTGGTGTATGTACACCCACAGCGCTGTTAGGGAGTGAGTTCCAGGATTTTGTCCTCTCTGCTGTTGGTACACCCACGGTGCTGATATGGAGCGAGTTCCAGGATTTTGTCCTCTGTTGTGTAGGTACACCCACAGTGCTGCTAGAGAGGGAGTTCCAGGATTTTGTCCCTGTGGTGTGTGTACACCCACAGTGTTTTTAGGGAGTGAGTACCAGGATTTTGTCCCTGTGTGGTGTAGGTACACCCACAGCGCTGTTAGGGAGGGATTTCCAGGATTTTGTCCCCTGTTGTGTAGGTACACCCACAGCACTGTTAGGGAGGGTGTTCCAGGATTTTGTCCCTTGTGGTGTACGTACGCCCACGGTGCTGTTAGGGAGGGTGTTCCAGGATATTGTCCGTGTTGTTTAGATAAACACACGGTGCTGATATGGAGCGTGTTCCAGGATTTTGTCCTCTGTGATTTAGTTATACCCACAGCCCTGTTAGGGAGGGCGTTCCAGGATATTGTCCGTGTTGTGTAGATAAACACACGGTGCTGATGTGGAGCGTGTTCCAGGATTTTGTCCTCTGTGATTTAGTTATACCCACAGCCCTGTTAGGGAAGGCGTTCCAATATTTTTTCCCCTGTGGTGTAGGTACACCCACAGCGCTTTTAGAAAGGGAGTCCCAGTATTTTGTCCTCTGTGGTGTAGGTACACCCACAGCGCTGTTAGGGCTGGAGTTCCAGGATTTTGTCCACTGTGGTGTAGGTGCACCCACAGCGCTGTTAGGGCGGGAGTTCCAGGATTTTGTCCCTTGTGGTGTAGGTACACCCACGGCGCTGTTAGGGAGGGAGTTCCAGGATTTTGTCCCCTGTGGTGTAGATACACCCACAGCACTGTTAGGGAGGGAGTTCCTGGATTTTGTCCCTGTGTGGTGTAGGTACAACCACGGCGCTGTTAGGGCGGGAGTTCCAGGATATTGTCCGTGTTGTGTAGATAAACACACGGTGCTGATATGGAGCGAGTTCCAGGATTTTGTCCTCTGTGATTTAGTTATACACACAGCCCTGTTAGGGAGGACGTTCCAGGATTTTTTCCCTTGTGGTGTAGGTACACCCACAGCGCTGTTAGGGAGGGAGTTCCAGGATTTTGTCCCTGTGGTGTATGTACACCCACAGCGCTGTTAGGGAGTGAGTTCCAGGATTTTGTCCTCTCTGGTGTTGGTACACCCACGGTGCTGATATGGAGCGAGTTCCAGGAATTTGTCCTCTGTGATATAGTTACACCCACAGCGCTGTTAGGGAGGGAGTTCCAGGATTTTGTCCCTGTGGAGTAGTTACACCCACAGCGCTGTTAGGGAGGGAGTTCCAGGATTTTGTCCCTGTGGAGTAGTTACACCCACAGCGCTGTTAGGGCTGGAGTTCCAGGATTTTGTCCACTGTGGTGTAGGTGCACCCACAGCGCTGTTAAGGAGGGAGTTCCAGGATTTTGTCCCTGTGGTGTGTGTACACCCACAGTGATGTTAGAGAGGGAGTTCCAGGATTTTGTCCGTGTGGTGTGTGTACACCCACAGTGTTTTTAGGGAGTGAGTACCAGGATTCTGTCCCTGTGTGGTGTAGGTACACCCACAGCGCTATAAGGGAGGGAGTTCCAGCATTTTGTCCCCTGTGGTGTAGGTACACCCATGGCGCTGTTAGGGAGGGAGTTCCAGGATTTTGTCCCCTATGGTATAGGTATACCCACGGCGCTGTTAGGGAGGGAGTTCCAGGATTTTGCCCATGTGGTATAGGTATTCCCACGGCTCTATTAGGGAGGGAGTTCCAGGATTTTGCCCATTTGATATAGGTACACCCACAACACTGTTAGGGAGCGAGTTCCAGCATTTTGTCCCCGGTGCTGTTTGTACATCCACAGCGCTGTTAGGGAGTGAGTTCCAGGATTTTGTCCTCTCTGGTGTTGGTACACCCACGGTGCTGATATGGAGCGAGTTCCAGGATTTTGTCCTCTGTGATATAGTTACACCCACAGCGCTGTTAGGGCGGTAGTTCCAGGATTTTGTCCCCTGTGGTGTAGATCCACCCACCGCGCTGTTAGGGAGGGAGTTCCTGGATTTTGTCCCTGTGTAGTAGGTACACCCACAGCGCTGTTAGGGCGGGAGTTCCAGGATTTTGTCTCCTGTGGTGTAGGTACACCCACAGCACTGTTAGGGAGGGAGTTCCAGGATTTTGTCCCTGTGGAGTAGTTACACCCACAGCGCTGTTAGGGATGGAGTTGCAGGATATTGTCCGTGTTGTGTAGATAAACACACGGTGCTGATATGGAGCGAGTTCCAGGATTTTGTCCTCTGTGATTTAGTTAGACACACAGCCCTGTTAGGGAGGACGTTCCAGGATTTTTTCCCTTGTGGTGCAGGTACACCCACAGCGCTGTTAGGGAGGGAGTTCCAGGATTTTGTCCCTTGTGGTGTAGGTACACCCACAGCGCTTTTCGAAAGGGAGTCCCAGTATTTTGTCCCCTGTGGTGTAGGTACACCCACAGCGCTGTTAGGGCGGGAGTTCCAGGATTTTGTCCCTTGTGGTTTAGGTACACCCACGGCGCTGTTAGGGAGGGAGTTCCAGGATTTTGTCCCCTGTGGTGTAGATACACCCACAGCACTGTTAGGGAGGGAGTTCCTGGATTTTGTCCCTGTGTGGTGTAGGTACACCCACAGCGCTGTTAGGGACGGAGTTCCAGGATTTTGTCCCTTGTGGTGTAGGTACACCCACAGCGCTTTTCGAAAGGGAGTTCCAGGATTTTGTCCCCTGTGGTGTAGGTATACCCACAGCGCTGTTAGGGAGAGAGTTCCAGGATTTTGTCCCTGTGGAGTAGTTACACCCACAGCGCTGTTAGGGAGGGAGCTCCAGGATATTGTCCGTGTTGTGTAGATAAACACACGGTGCTGATATGGAGCGAGTTCCAGGATTTTGTCCTCTGTGATTTAGTTATACACACCGCCCTGTTAGGGAGGACGTTCCAGGATTTTTTCCCTTGTGGTGTAGGTACACCCACAGCGCTGTTAGGGAGGGAGTTCCAGGATTTTGTCCCTTGTGGTGTAGGTACACCCACAGCGCTTTTCGAAAGGGCGTCCCAGTATTTTGTCCCCTGTGGTGTAGGTACACCCACAGCGCTGTTAGGGCGGGAGTTCTAGGATTTTGTCCCTTGTGGTGTAGGTACACCCACGGCGCTGTTAGGGAGGGAGTTCCAGGATTTTGTCCCCTGTGGTGTAGATACACCCACAGCACTGTTAGGGAGGGAGTTCCAGGATTTTGTCCCTGTGTGGTGTAGGTACACCCACAGCGCTGTTAGGGAGGGAGTTCCAGGATTTTGTCCCTGTGGTGTAGGTACAACCACGGCGCTGTTAGGGCGGGAGTTCCAGGATATTGTCCGTGTTGTGTAGATAAACACACGGTGCTGATATGGAGCGAGTTCCAGGATTTTGTCCTCTGTGATTTAGTTATACACACAGCCCTGTTAGGGAGGACGTTCCAGGACTTTTTCCCTTGTGGTGTAGGTACACCCACAGCGCTGTTAGGGAGGGAGTTCCAGGATTTTGTCCCTGTGGTGTATGTCCACCCACAGCGCTGTTAGTGAGTGAGTTCCAGGATTTTGTCCTCTCTGGTGTTGGTACACCCACGGTGCTGATATGGAGCGAGTTCCAGGATTTTGTCCTCTGTGATATTGTTACACCCACAGCCCTGTTAGGGAGGGAGTTCCAGGATTTTGTCCCTGTGGAGTAGTTACACCCACAGCGCTGTTAGGGAGGGAGTTCCAGGATTTTGTCCCTGTGGAGTAGTTACACCCACAGTGCTGTTAGGGAGGGAGTTCCAGGATTTTGTCCCTGTGGAGTAGTTACAACCACAGCGCTGTTAGGGAGTGAGTTCCAGGATTTTGTCCCGGTGGAGTAGTTACACCCACAGCGCTGTTAGGGAGGGAGTTCCAGGATTTTGTCCCCTGTGGTGTAGGTACACCCACAGCGCTGTTAGGGCGGGAGTTCCAGGATTTTGTCCCTGTGGAGTAGTTACACCCACAGCGCTGTTAGGGAGGGAGTTCCAGGATATTGTCCGTGTTGTGTAGATAAACACACGGTGCTGATATGGAGCGAGTTCCAGGATTTTGTCCTCTGTGATTTAGTTATACACACAGCCCTGTTAGGGAGGACGTTCCAGGATTTTTTCCCTTGTGGTGTAGGTACACCCACAGCGCTGTTAGAAAGGGAGTCCCAGTATTTTGTCCCCTGTGGTGTACGTACACCCACAGCGCGGTTAGGGCGGGAGTTCCAGGATTTTGTCCCTTGTGGTGTAGGTACACCCACGGCGCTGTTAGGGAGGGAGTTCCAGGATTTTGTCCCCTGTGGTGTAGATACACCCACAGCACTGTTAGGGAGGGAGTTCCAGGATTTTGTCCCTGTGTGGTGTAGGTACACCCACAGAGGTGTTAGGGAGGGAGTTCCAGGATTTTGTCCCTGTGGTGTAGGTACAACCACGGCGCTGTTAGGGAGGGATTTCCAGGATTTTGTCCCCTGTTGTGTAGGTACACCCACAGTGCTGCTAGAGAGGGAGTTCCAGGATTTTGTCCCTGTGGTGTGTATACACCCACAGTGTTTTTAGGGAGTGAGTACCAGGATTTTGTCCCTGTGTGGTGTAGGTACACCCACAGCGCTGTTAGGGAGGGAGTTCTAGGATTTTGTCCCCTGTTGAGTAGGTACACCCACGGCGCTGTTAGGGAGGGATTTCCAGGATTTTGTCCCCTTTGTGTAGGTACACCCACAGCGCTGTTAGGGAGGGTGTTCCAGGATTTTGTCCCTTGTGGTGTAGGTACGCCCACGGTGCTGTTAGGGAGGGTGTTCCAGGATATTGTCCGTGTTGTGTAGATAAACACACGGTGCTGATATGGAGCGTGTTCCAGGATTTTGTCCTCTGTGATTTAGTTATACCCACAGCCCTGTTAGGGAGGGCGTTCCAGGATATTGTCCGTGTTGTGTAGATAAACACACGGTGCTGATGTGGAGCGTGTTCCAGGATTTTGTCCTCTGTGATTTAGTTATACCCACAGCCCTGTTAGGGAAGGCGTTCCAATATTTTTTCCCCTGTGGTGTAGGTACGCCCACAGCGCTTTTAGAAAGGGAGTCCCAGTATTTTGTCCCCTGTGGTGTAGGTACACCCACAGCGCTGTTAGGGCTGGAGTTCCAGGATTTTGTTCACTGTGGTGTAGGTGCACCCACAGCGCTGTTAAGGAGGGAGTTCCAGGATTTTGTCCCTGTGGTGTGTGTACACCCACAGTGATGTTAGAGAGGGAGTTCCAGGATTTTGTCCGTGTGGTGTGTGTACACCCACAGTGTTTTTAGGGAGTGAGTACCAGGATTTTGTCCCTGTGTGGTGTAGGTTCACCCACAGCGCTATAAGGGAGGGAGTTCCAGCATTTTGTCCCCTGTGGTGTAGGTACACCCACGGCGCTGTTAGGGAGGGAGTTCCAGGATTTTGTCCCCTATGGCATAGGTACATCCACGGCGCTGTTAGGGAGTGAGTTCCAGGATTTTGCCCATGTGGTATAGGTATTCCCACGGCTCTATTAGGGAGGGAGTTCCAGGATTTTGCCCATTTGATATAGGTACACCCACAACACTGTTAGGGAGCGAGTTCCAGCATTTTGTCCCCGGTGCTGTATGTACACCCACAGCGCTGTTAGGGAGTGAGTTCCAGGATTTTGTCCTCTCTGGTGTTGGTACACCCACGGTGCTGATATGGTGCAAGTTCCAGGATTTTGTCCTCTGTGATATAGTTACACCCACAGCGCTGTTAGGGAGGTAGTTCCAGGATTTTGTCCCCTGTGGTGTAGATCCACCCACCGCGCTGTTAGGGCGGGAGTTCCAGGATTTTGTCTCCAGTGGTGTAGGTACACCCACAGCACTGTTAGGGAGGGAGTTCCAGGATTTTGTCCCTGTGGAGTAGTTACACCCACAGCGCTGTTAGGGAGGGAGTTGCAGGATATTGTCCGTGTTGTGTAGATAAACACACGGTGCTGATATGGAGCGAGTTCCAGGATTTTGTCCTCTGTGATTTAGTTATACACACAGCCCTGTTAGGGAGGACGTTCCAGGATTTATTCCCTTGTGGTGTAGGTACACCCACAGCGCTGTTAGGGAGGGAGTTCCAGGATTTTGTCCCTGCGGTGTAGGTACACCCACAGCGCTTTTCGAAAGGGAGTCCCAGTATTTTGTCCCCTGTGGTGTAGGTACACCCACAGCGCTGTTAGGGCGGGAGTTCCAGGATTTTGTCCCTTGTGGTGTAGGTACACCCTGGGCACTGTTAGGGAGGGAGTTCCAGGATTTTGTCCCCTGTGGTGTAGATACACCCACAGCACTGTTAGGGAGGGAGTTCCTGGATTTTGTCCCTGTGTGGTGTAGGTACACCCACAGCGCTGTTAGGGAGGGAGTTCCAGGATTTTGTCCCTGTGGTGTAGGTACAACCACGGCGCTGTTTGAGCGGGAGTTCCAGGATATTGTCCGTTTTGTGTTAATAAACACACGGTGCTGATATGGAGCGTGTTCCAGGATTTTGTCCTCTGTGATTTAGTTATACACACAGCCCTGTTAGGGAGGACGTTCCAGGATTTTGTCCCTGTGGTGTATGTACACCCACAGCGCTGTTAGGGAGTGAGTTCCAGGATTTTGTCCTCTCTGGTGTTGGTACACCCACGGTGCTGATATGGAGCGAGTTCCAGGATTTTGTCCTCTGTGATATAGTTACACCCACAGTGCTGTTAGGGAGGGAGTTCCAGGATTTTGTCCCTGTGGAGTAGTTACACCCACAGCGCTGTTAGGGAGGGAGTTCCAGGATTTTGTCCCTGTGGAGTAGTTGCACCCACAGCGCTGTTAGGGCTGGAGTTCCAGGATTTTGTCCCCTGTGGTGTAGGTGCACCCACAGCGCTGTTAAGGAGGGAGTTCCAGGATTTTGTCCCCTGTGCTGTATGTACACCCACAGCGCTGTTAGGGAGTGAGTTCCAGGATTTTGTCCTCTCTGGTGTTGGTACACCCACGGTGCTGATATGGAGCGAGTTCTAGGATTTTGTCCTCTGTGATATAGTTACACCCACAGCCCTGTTAGGGAGGGAGTTCCAGGATTTTGTCCCTGTGGAGTAGTTACACCCACAGCGCTGTTAGGGAGGGAGTTCCAGGATTTTGTCCCCTGTGTGGTGTAGGTACACCCACAGCCCTGTTAGGGAGGGAGTTCCAGGATTTTGTCCCTGTGGAGTAGTTACACCCACAGCGCTGTTAGGGAGGGAGTTCCAGGATTTTGTCCCCTGTGTGGTGTCGGTACACCCACAGCCCTTTTAGGGAGGTAGTTCCAGGATTTTGTCTCCTGTGGTGTAGATACACCCACAGCGCTGTTAGGGAGGGAGTCCAGGATTTTGTCCCTGTGGAGTAGGTACACCCACAGCGCTGTTACGGCGGGAGTTCCAGAATTTTGTCTCCTGTGGTGTAGGTACACCCACAGCACTGTTAGGGAGGGAGTTCCAGAATTTTGTCCCTGTGGAGTAGTTACACCCACAGCGCTGTTAGGGAGGGAGTTGCAGGATATTGTCCGTGTTGTGTAGATAAACACACGGTGCTGATATGGAGCGAGTTCCAGGATTTTGTCCTCTGTGATTTAGTTATACACACAGCCCTGTTAGGGAGGACGTTCCAGGATTTTTTCCCTTGTGGTGTAGGTACACCCACAGCGCTGTTAGGTAGGGAGTTCCAGGATTTTGTCCCTTGTGGTGTAGGTACACCCACAGCGCTTTTCGAAAGGGAGTCCCAGTATTTTGTCCCCTGTGGTGTAGGTACACCCACAGCGCTGTTAGGGCGGGATTTCCAGGATTTTGTCCCTGTGGAGTAGGTATACCCACAGCGCTGTTACGGCGGGAGTTCCAGAATTTTGTCTCCTGTGGTGTAGGTACACCCACAGCGCTTTTAGAAAGGGACTCCCAGTATTTTGTCCCCTGTGGTGTAGGTACACCCACAGCGCTGTTAGGGCGGGAGTTCCAGGATTTTGTCACTTGTGGTGTAGGTACACCCACGGCGCTGTTAGGGCGGGAGTTTCAGGATTTTGTCCCTGTGTGGTGTAGCTACACCCACAGTGATGTTAGAGAGGGAGTTCCAGGATTTTGTCCCTGCGGTGTGTGTACACCCACAGTGTTTTTAGGGAGTGAGGACCAGGATTTTGTCCCTGTGTTGTGTAGGTACACCCACAGCGCTGTTAGGGAGGGAGTTCCAGGATTTTGTCCCTGTGGTGTAGGTACACCCACAGTGCTGTTAGGGAGGGAGTTCCAGGATTTTGTACCTGTGTTGTAGGTACACCCACGGCGCTGTTAGGGAGGGAGTTCCAGGATTTTGTCCCTGTGGTGTAGGTACACCCACAGCGCTGTTAGGGAGGAATTCCAGGATTTTGTCCCTGTGGTGTAGGTACACCCACAGCGCTGTTAGGGAGGGATTTCCAGGATTTTGTCCCATGTTGTGTAGGTACACCCACTGCGCTGTTAAGGAGGGATTTCCAGGATTTTGTCCCCTGTGCTGTAGGTACACCCACGGCGCTTTTAGGGATGGAGTTCCAGGATTTTGTCCCCTGTTGTGTAGGTGCACCCACGGCGCTGTTAGGGATGGAGTTCCAGGATTTTGTCCATGTGGTGTAGGTACACCCACAGCGCTGTTAGGGAGGGAGTTCCAGGATTTTGTCCCCTGTGTGGTGTAGGTACACCCACAGCGCTGTTCGGGAGGGAGTTCCAGGATTTTGTCCCATGTGGTGTAGGTACACCCACAGCGCTGTTAGGGAGGGAGTTCCAGGATTTTGTTCCCTGTTTTGTTGGTACACCCACAGCGCTGTTGGGGAGGGAGTTCCAGGATTTTGTCGCTGTGGTGTAGGTACACCCACAGCGCTGTTAGGGAGGGAGTTCCAGGATTTTGTCCCTGTGGTGTAGGTACACCCACAGCGCTGTTAGGGAGGGATTTCCAGGATATTGTCCGTATTGTGTAGATAAACACACGGTGCTGATATGGAGGGAGTTCCAGGATTTTGTCCTCTGTGATTTAGTTATACCCACAGCCCTGTTATGGAGGGCGTTCCAATATTTTGTCCCCTGTGGTGCAGGTACACCCACAGCGCTTTTAGAAAGGGAGTCCCAGTATTTTGTCCACTGTGGTGTAGATACATCCACAGCCCTGTTCGGGAGGGAGTTCCAGGATTTTGTCCCTGTGGTGCGTGTACACCCACAGTGATGTTAGAGAGGGAGTTCCAGGATTTTGTCCGTGTGGTGTGTGTACACCCACAGTGTTTTTAGGGAGTGAGTACCAGGATTCTGTCCCTGTGTGGTGTAGGTACACCCACAGCGCTATAAGGGAGGGAGTTCCAGCATTTTGTCCCCTGTGGTGTAGGTACACCCACGGTGCTGTTAGGGAGGGAGTTCCAGGATTTTGTCCCCTATGGTATAGGTACACCCACGGCGCTGTTAGGGAGGGAGTTCCAGGATTTTGCCCATGTGGTATAGGTATTCCCACGGCTCTATTAGGGAGGGAGTTCCAGGATTTTGCCCATTTGATATAGGTACACCCACAACACTGTTAGGGAGCGAGTTCCAGCATTTTGTCCCCGGTGCTGTATGTACACCCACAGCGCTGTTAGGGAGTGAGTTCCAGGATTTTGTCCTCACTGGTGTTGGTACACCCACGGTGCTGATATGGAGCGAGTTCCAGGATTTTGTCCTCTGTGATATAGTTACACCCACAGCGCTGTTAGGGAGGTAGTTCCAGGATTTTGTCCCCTGTGGTGTAGATCCACCCACCGCGCTGTTAGGGAGGGAGTTCCTGGATTTTGTCCCTGTGTAGTAGGTACACCCACAGCGCTGTTAGGGCGGGAGTTCCAGGACTTTGTCTCCTGTGGTGTAGGTACACCCACAGCACTGTTAGGGAGGGAGTTCCAGGATTTTGTCCCTGTGGAGTAGTTACACCCACAGCGCTGTTAGGGAGGGAGTTGCAGGATATTGTCCGTGTTGTGTAGATAAACACACGGTGCTGATATGGAGCGAGTTCCAGGATTTTGTCCTCTGTGATTTAGTTATACACACAGCCCTGTTAGGGAGGACGTTCCAGGATTTTTTCCCTTGTGGTGTAGGTACACCCACAACGCTGTTAGGGAGGGAGTTCCAGGATTTTGTCCCTTGTGGTGTAGGTACACCCACAGCGCTTTTCGAAAGGGAGTCCCAGTATTTTGTCCCCTGTGGTGTAGGTACACCTGCAGCGCTGTTAAGGCGGGAGTTCCTGGATTTTGTCCCTTGTGGTGTATGTACTCCCACGGCGCTGTTAGGGAGGGAGTTCCAGGATTTTGTCCCCTGTGGTGTAGATACACCCACAGCACTGTTAGGGAGGGAGTTCCTGGATTTTGTCCCTGTGTGGTGTAGGTATACCCACAGCGCTGTTAGGGAGGGAGTTCCAGGATTTTGTCCCTGTGGTGTAGGTACAACCACTGCGCTGTTAGGGCGGGAGTTCCAGGATATTGTCCGTGTTGTGTAGATAAACACACGGTGCTGATATGGAGCGAGTTCCAGGATTTTGTCCTCTGTGATTTAGTTATACACACAGCCCTGTTAGGGAGGACGTTCCAGGATTTTTTCCCTTGTGGTGTAGGTACACCCACAGTGCTGTTAGGGAGGGAGTTCCAGGATTTTGTCCCTGTGGTGTATGTACACCCACAGCGCTGTTAGGGAGTGAGTTCCAGGATTTTGTCCTCTCTGGTGTTGGTACACCCACGGTGCTGATATGGAGCGAGTTCCAGGATTTTGTCCTCTGTGATATAGTTACACCCACAGCCCTGTTAGGGAGGGAGTTCCAGGATTTTGTCCCCTGTGGAGTAGTTACATCCACAGCGCTGTTAGGGAGGGAGTTCCAGGATTTTGTCCCTGTGGAGTAGTTACACCCACAGCGCTGTTAGTGAGGGAGTTCCAGGATTTTGTCCCTGTGGAGTAGTTACACCCACAGCGCTGTTTGGGTGGGAGTTCCAGGATTTTGTCCCTGTGGAGTAGTTACACCCACAGCGCTGTTAGGGAGGGAGTTCCAGGATTTTGTCCCCTGTGGTGTAGGTACACCCACAGCGCTGTTAGGGAGGGAGTTCCAGGATTTTGTCCCTGTGGAGTAGTTACACCCACAGCGCTGTTAGGGAGGGAGTTCCAGGATATTGTCCGTGTTGTGTAGATAAACACACGGTGCTGATATGGAGCGAGTTCCAGGATTTTGTCCTCTGTGATTTAGTTATACACACAGCCCTGTTAGGGAGGACGTTCCAGGATTTTTTCCCTTGTGGTGTAGGTACACCCACAGCGCTTTTAGAAAGGGAGTCCCAGTATTTTGTCCCCTGTGGTGTAGGTACACCCACAGCGCTGTTAGGGCGGGAGTTCCAGGATTTTGTCCCTTGTGGTGTAGGTACACCCACGGCGCTGTTAGGGAGGGAGTTCCAGGATTTTGTCCCCTGTGGTGTAGATACACCCACAGCACTGTTAGGGAGGGAGTTCCAGGATTTTGTCCCTGTGTGGTGTAGGTACACCCACAGCGCTGTTAGGGAGGGAGTTCCAGGATTTTGTCCCTGTGGTGTAGGTACAACCACGGCGCTGTAAGAGAGGGTTTTCCAGGATTTTGTCCCCTGTTGTGTAGGTACACCCACAGTGATGTTAGAGAGGGAGTTCCAGGATTTTGTCCCTGTGGTGTGTGTACACCCACAGTGTTTTTAGGGAGTGAGTACCAGGATTTTGTCCCTGTGTGGTGTAGGTACACCCACAGCGCTGTTAGGGAGGGAGTTCCAGCATTTTGTCCCTGTGGTGTAGGTACACCCACGGCGCTGTTAGGGAAGGATTTCCAGGATTTTGTCCACTGTAGTGTAGGTACACCCACAGTGCTGTTAGGGAGGGTGTTCCAGGATTTTGTCCCTTGTGGTGGAGGTACGCCCACGGTGCTGGAAGGGAGGGTGTTCCAGGATATTGTCCGTGTTGTGTAGATAAGCACACGGTGCTGATATGGAGCGTGTTCCAGCATTTTGTCCTCTGTGATTTAGTTATACCCACAGCCCTGTTAGGGAGGGCGTTCCAGGATATTGTCCGTGTTGTGTAGATAAACACACGTTGCTGATGTGGAGCGTGTTCCAGGATTTTGTCCTCTGTGATTTAGTTATACCCACAGCCCTGTTAGGGAAGGCGTTCCAATATTTTTTCCCCTGTGGTGTAGGTACACCCACAGCGCTTTTAGAAAGGGAGTCCCAGTATTTTGTCCCCTGTGGTGTAGGTACACCCACAGCGCTGTTAGGCTGGAGTTCCAGGATTTTGTCCACTGTGGTGTAGGTGCACGCACAGCGCTGTTAAGGAGGGAGTTCCAGGATTTTGTCCCTGTGGTGTTTGTACACCCACAGTGATGTTAGAGAGGGAGTTCCAGGATTTTGTCCGTGTGGTGTGTGTACACCCACAGTGTTTTTAGGGAGTGAGTACCAGGATTTTGTCCCTGTGGAGTAGTTACACCCACAGCGCTGTTAGGGAGGGAGTTGCAGGATATTGTCCGTGTTGTGTAGATAAACACACGGTGCTGATATGGAGCGAGTTCCAGGATTTTGTCCTCTGTGATTTAGTTATACCCACAGCCCTGTTATGGAGGGCGTTTCAATATTTTTTCCCCTGTGGTGTAGGTACACCCACAGCGCTTTTAGAAAGGGAGTCCCAGTATTTTGTCCACTGTGGTGTAGGTACACCCACAGCGCTGTTAGGGCGGGAGTTCCAGGATTTTGTCACTTGTGGTGTAGGTACACCCACGGCGCTGTTAGGGCGGGAGTTTCAGGATTTTGTCCCTGTGTGGTGTAGCTACACCCACAGTGATGTTAGAGAGGGAGTTCCAGGATTTTGTCCCTGTGGTGTGTGTACACCCACAGTGTTTTTAGGGAGTGAGGACCAGGATTTTGTCCCTGTGTTGTGTAGGTACACCCACAGCGCTGTTAGGGAGGGAGTTCCAGGATTTTGTCCCTGTGATGTAGGTA
Source organism: Isurus oxyrinchus (assembly GCA_026770705.1). Lineage (NCBI taxonomy): Eukaryota > Metazoa > Chordata > Chondrichthyes > Lamniformes > Lamnidae > Isurus > Isurus oxyrinchus. The sequence continues at coordinate 38,566 of JANJGN010002403.1, forward strand.
CACCCACAGTGCTGTTAGGGAGGGAGTTCCAGGATTTTGTACCTGTGTTGTAGGTACAACCACGGCGCTGTTAGGGACGGAGTTCCAGGATTTTGTCCCTGTGGTGTAGGTACACCCACAGCGCTGTTAGGGAGGAATTCCAGGATTTTGTCCCTGTGGTGTAGGTACACCCACAGCGCTGTTAGGGAGGGATTTCCAGGATTTTGTCCCATGTTGTGTAGGTACACCCACTGCGCTGTTAAGGAGGGATTTCCAGGATTTTGTCCCCTGTTCTGTAGGTACACCCACGGCGCTGTTTGGGATGGAGTTCCAGGATTTTGTCCCCTGTGGTGTAGGTGCACCCACGGCGCTGTTAGGGATGGAGTTCCAGGATTTTGTCCCTGTGGTGTAGGTACACCCACAGCGCTGTTAGGGAGGGAGTTCCAGGATTTTGTCCCCTGTGTGGTGTAGGTACACCCACAGCGCTGTTCGGGAGGGAGTTCCAGGATTTTGTCCCCTGTGGTGTAGGTACACCCACAGCGCTGTTAGGGAGGGAGTTCCAGGATTTTGTTCCCTGTTTTGTTGGTACACCCACAGCGCTGTTGGGGAGGGAGTTCCAGGATTTTGTCGCTGTGGTGTAGGTACACCCACAGCGCTGTTCTGGAGGGAGTTCCAGGATTTTGTCCCTGTGGTGTAGGTACACCCACAGCGCTTTTAGAAAGGGAGTCCCAGTATTTTGTCCACTGTGGTGTAGATACATCCACAGCCCTGTTCGGGAGGGAGTTCCAGGATTTTGTCCCTGTGGTGCGTGTACACCCACAGTGATGTTAGAGAGGGAGTTCCAGGATTTTGTCCGTGTGGTGTAGGTCCACCCACAGCGCTGTTAGGGAGGGAGTTCCTGCATTTTGTCCCCTGTGGTGTAGGTACACCCAGGGCGCTGTTAGGGAGGGAGTTCCAGGATTTTGACCCTATGGTATAGGTACACCCATGGCGCTGTTAGGGAGGGAGTTCCAGGATTTTGCCCATGTGGTATAGGTATTCCCACGGCTCTATTAGGGATGGAGTTCCAGGATTTTGCCCATTTGATATAGGTACACCCACAACACTGTTAGGGAGCGAGTTCCAGCATTTTGTCCCCGGTGTTGTATGTACACCCACAGCGCTGTTAGGGAGTGAGTTCCAGGATTTTGTCCTCTCTGGTGTTGGTACACCCACGGTGCTGATATGGAGCGAGTTCCAGGATTTTGTCCTCTGTGATATAGTTACACCCACAGCCCTGTTAGGCAGGGAGTTCCAGGATTTTGTCACTGTGGTGTAGGTACACCCACGGTGCTGATATGGAGCGAGTTCCAGGATTTTGTCCTCTGTGATATAGTTACACCCACAGCCCTGTTAGGGAGGGAGTTCCAGGATTTTGTCCCTGTGGAGTAGTTACACCCACAGCGCTGTTAGGGAGGGAGTTCCAGGATTTTGTCCCCTGTGTGGTGTAGGTACACCCACAGCCCTGTTAGGGAGGGAGTTCCAGGATTTTGTCCCTGTGGAGTAGTTACACCCACAGCGCTGTTAGGGAGGGAGTTCCACGATTTTGTCCCCTGTGTGGTGTAGGTACTCCCACAGCCCTGTTAGGGAGGGAGTTCCAGGATTTTTTCCCTTGTGGTGTAGGTACACCCACAGCGCTGTTAGGGAGGGATGTTCCAGGATTTTGTCCCTGTGGTGTATGTACACCCACAGCGCTGTTAGGGAGTGAGTTCCAGGATTTTGTCCTCTCTGGTGTTGGTAAACCCACGGTGCTGATATGGAGCGAGTTCCAGGATTTTGTCCTCTGTGATATAGTTACACCCACAGCCCTGTTAGGGAGGGAGTTCCAGGATTTTGTCCCTGTGGAGTAGTTACACCCACAGCGATGTTAGGGAGGGAGTTCCAGGATTTTGTCCCTGTGGAGTAGTTACACCCACAGTGCTGTTAGGGAGGGAGTTCCAGGATTTTGTCCCTGTGGAGTAGTTACAACCACAGCGCTGTTAGGGAGTGAGTTCCAGGATTTTGTCCCTGTGGAGTAGTTACACCCACAGCGCTGTTAGGGAGGGAGTTCCAGGATTTTGTCCCCTGTGGTGTAGGTACACCCACAGCGCTGTTAGGGAGGGAGTTCCAGGATTTTGTCCCTGTGGAGTAGTTACACCCACAGCGCTGTTAGGGAGGGAGTTCCAGGATATTGTCCGTGTTGTGTAGATAAACACACGGTGCTGATATGGAGCGAGTTCCAGGATTTTGTCCTCTGTGATTTAGTTATACACACAGCCCTGTTAGGGAGGACGTTCCAGGATTTTTTCCCTTGTGGTGTAGGTACACCCACAGCGCTTTTAGAAAGGGAGTCCCAGTATTTTGTCCCCTGTGGTGTAGGTACACCCACGGCGCTGTTAGGGAGGGAGTTCCAGGATTTTGTCCCCTGTGGTGTAGATACACCCACAGCACTTTTAGGGAGGGAGTTCCAGGATTTTGTCCCTGTGTGGTGTAGGTACACCCACAGCGCTGTTAGGGAGGGAGTTCCAGGATTTTGTCCCTGTGGTGTAGGTACAACCACGGCGCTGTTAGCGAGGGATTTCCAGGATTTTGTCCCCTGTTGTGTAGGTACACCCACAGTGCTGCTAGAGAGGGAGTTCCAGGATTTTGTCCCTGTGGTGTGTGTACACCCACAGTGTTTTTAGGGAGTGAGTACCAGGATTTTGTCCCTGTGTGGTGTAGGTGCACCCACAGCGCTGTTAGGGAGGGAGTTCCAGGATTTTGTCCCCTGTTGTGTAGGTACACCCACGGCGCTGTTAGGGAGGGATTTCCAGGATTTTGTCCCCTGTTGTGTAGGTACACCCACAGCGCTGTTAGGGAGGGTGTTCCAGGATTTTGTCCCTTGTGGTGTAGGTACGCCCACGGTGCTGTTAGGGAGGGTGTTCCAGGATATTGTCCGTGTTGTGTAGATAAACACACGGTGCTGATATGGAGCGTGTTCCAGGATTTTGTCCTCTGTGATTTAGTTATACCCACAGTCCTGTTAGGGAGGGCGTTCCAGGATATTGTCCGTGTTGTGTAGATAAACACACGGTGCTGATGTGGAGCGTGTTCCAGGATTTTGTCCTCTGTGATTTAGTTATACCCACAGCCCTGTTAGGGAAGGCGTTCCAATATTTTTTCCCCTGTGGTGTAGGTACACCCACAGCGCTTTTAGAAAGGGAGTCCCAGTATTTTGTCCCCTGTGGTGTAGGTACACCCACAGCGCTGTTAGGGCTGGAGTTCCAGGATTTTGTCCACTGTGGTGTAGGTGCACCCACAGCGCTGTTAAGGAGGGAGTTCCAGGATTTTGTCCCTGTGGTGTGTGTACACCCACAGTGATGTTAGAGAGGGAGTTCCAGGATTTTGTCCGTGTGGTGTGTGTACACCCACAGTGTTTTTAGGGAGTGAGTACCAGGATTTTGTCCCTGTGTGGTGTAGGTACACCCACAGCGCTATAAGGGAGGGAGTTCCAGCATTTTGTCCCCTGTGGTGTAGGTCCACCCACGGCGCTGTTAGGGAGGGAGTTCCAGGATTTTGTCCCCTATGGTATAGGTACACCCACGGCGCTGTTAGGGAGGGAGTTCCAGGATTTTGCACATGTGGTATAGGTATTCCCACGGCTCTATTAGGGAGGGAGTTCCAGGATTTAGCCCATTTGATATAGGTACACCCACAACACTGTTAGGGAGCGAGTTCCAGCATTTTGTCCCCGGTGCTGTATGTACACCCACAGCGCTGTTAGGGAGTGAGTTCCAGGATTTTGTCCTCTCTGGTGTTGGTACACCCACGGTGCTGATATGGAGCGAGTTCCAGGATTTTGTCCCCTGTGGTGTAGATCCACCCACCGCGCTGTTAGGGAGGGAGTTCCTGGATTTTGTCCCTGTGTAGTAGGTACACCCACAGCGCTGTTAGGGCGGGAGTTCCAGGATTTTGTCTCCTGTGGTGTAGGTACACCCACAGCACTGTTAGGGAGGGAGTTCCAGGATTTTGTCCCTGTGGAGTAGTTACACGCACAGCGCTGTTAGGGAGGGAGTTGCAGGATATTGTCCGTGTTGTGTAGATAAACACACGGTGCTGATATGGAGCGAGTTCCAGGATTTTGTCCTCTGTGATTTAGTTATACACACAGCCCTGTTAGGGAGGACGTTCCAGGATTTTTTCCCTTGTGGTGTAGGTACACCCACAGCGCTGTTAGGGAGGGAGTTCCAGGATTTTGTCCCTTGTGGTGTAGGTACACCCACAGCGCTTTTCGAAAGGGAGTCCCAGTATTTTGTCTCCTGTGGTGTAGGTACACCCACAGCGCTGTTAGGGCGGGAGTTCCAGGATTTTGTCCCTTGTGGTGTAGGTACACCCACGGCGCTGTTAGGGAGGGAGTTCCAGGATTTTGTCCCCTGTGGTGTAGATACACCCACAGCACTGTTAGGGAGGGAGTTCCTGGATTTTGTCCCTGTGTGGTGTAGGTACACCCACAGCGCTGTTAGGGAGGGAGTTCCAGGATTTTGTCCCTGTGGTGTAGGTACAACCACGGCGCTGTTAGGGCAGGAGTTCCAGGATATTGTCCATGTTGTGTAGATAAACACACGGTGCTGATATGGAGCGAGTTCCAGGATTTTGTCCTCTGTGATTTAGTTATACACACAGCCCTGTTAGGGAGGACGTTCCAGGATTTTTTCCCTTGTGGTGTAGGTACACCCACAGCGCTGTTAGGGAGGGATGTTCCAGGATTTTGGCCCTGTGGTGTATGTACACCCACAGCGCTGTTAGGGAGTGAGTTCCAGGATTTTGTCCTCTCTGGTGTTGGTAAACCCACGGTGCTGATATGGAGCGAGTTCCAGGATTTTGTCCTCTGTGATATAGTTACACCCACAGCCCTGTTAGGGAGCCAGTTCCAGGATTTTGTCCCTGTGGAGTAGTTACACCCACAGCGATGTTAGGGAGGGAGTTCCAGGATTTTGTCCCTGTGGAGTAGTTACACCCACAGTGCTGTTAGGGAGGGAGTTCCAGGATTTTGTCCCTGTGGAGTAGTTACAACCACAGCGCTGTTAGGGAGTGAGTTCCAGGATTTTGTCCCTGTGGAGTAGTTACACCCACAGCGCTGTTAGGGAGGGAGTTCCAGGATTTTGTCCCCTGTGGTGTAGGTACACCCACAGCGCTGTTAGGGAGGGAGTTCCAGGATTTTGTCCCTGTGGAGTAGTTACACCCACAGCGCCGTTAGGGAGGGAGTTCCAGGATATTGTCCGTGTTGTGTAGATAAACACACGGTGCTGATATGGAGCGAGTTCCAGGATTTTGTCCTCTGTGATTTAGTTATACACACAGCCCTGTTAGGGAGGACGTTCCAGGATTTTTTCCCTTGTGGTGTAGGTACACCCACAGTGCTTTTAGAAAGGGAGTCCCAGTATTTTGTCCCCTGTGGTGTAGGTACACCCACGGCGCTGTTAGGGAGGGAGTTCCAGGATTTTGTCCCCTGTGGTGTAGATACACCCACAGCACTTTTAGGGAGGGAGTTCCAGGATTTTGTCCCTGTGTGGTGTAGGTACACCCACAGCGCTGTTAGGGAGGGAGTTCCAGGATTTTGTCCCTGTGGTGTAGGTACAACCACGGCGCTGTTAGCGAGGGATTTCCAGGATTTTGTCCCCTGTTGTGTAGGTACACCCACAGTGCTGCTAGAGAGGGAGTTCCAGGATTTTGTCCCTGTGGTGTGTATACACCCACAGTGTTTTTAGGGAGTGAGTACCAGGATTTTGTCCCTGTGTGGTGTAGGTACACCCACAGCGCTGTTAGGGAGGGAGTTCCAGGATTTTGTCCCCTGTTGTGTAGGTACACCCACGGCGCTGTTAGGGAGGGAGTTCCAGGATTTTGTCCCTGTGGTGTGTGTACACCCACAGTGATGTTAGAGAGGGAGTTCCAGGATTTTGTCCGTGTGGTGTGTGTACACCCACAGTGTTTTTAGGGAGTGAGTACCAGGATTTTGTCCCTGTGTGGTGTAGGTACACCCACAGCGCTATAAGGGAGGGAGTTCCAGCATTTTGTCCCCTGTGGTGTAGGTCCACCCACGGCGCTGTTAGGGAGGGAGTTCCAGGATTTTGTCCCCTATGGTATAGGTACACCCACGGCGCTGTTAGGGAGGGAGTTCCAGGATTTTGCACATGTGGTATAGGTATTCCCACGGCTCTATTAGGGAGGGAGTTCCAGGATTTAGCCCATTTGATATAGGTACACCCACAACACTGTTAGGGAGCGAGTTCCAGCATTTTGTCCCCGGTGCTGTATGTACACCCACAGCGCTGTTAGGGAGTGAGTTCCAGGATTTTGTCCTCTCTGGTGTTGGTACACCCACGGTGCTGATATGGAGCGAGTTCCAGGATTTTGTCCCCTGTGGTGTAGATCCACCCACCGCGCTGTTAGGGAGGGAGTTCCTGGATTTTGTCCCTGTGTAGTAGGTACACCCACAGCGCTGTTAGGGCGGGAGTTCCAGGATTTTGTCTCCTGTGGTGTAGGTACACCCACAGCACTGTTAGGGAGGGAGTTCCAGGATTTTGTCCCTGTGGAGTAGTTACACGCACAGCGCTGTTAGGGAGGGAGTTGCAGGATATTGTCCGTGTTGTGTAGATAAACACACGGTGCTGATATGGAGCGAGTTCCAGGATTTTGTCCTCTGTGATTTAGTTATACACACAGCCCTGTTAGGGAGGACGTTCCAGGATTTTTTCCCTTGTGGTGTAGGTACACCCACAGCGCTGTTAGGGAGGGAGTTCCAGGATTTTGTCCCTTGTGGTGTAGGTACACCCACAGCGCTTTTCGAAAGGGAGTCCCAGTATTTTGTCTCCTGTGGTGTAGGTACACCCACAGCGCTGTTAGGGCGGGAGTTCCAGGATTTTGTCCCTTGTGGTGTAGGTACACCCACGGCGCTGTTAGGGAGGGAGTTCCAGGATTTTGTCCCCTGTGGTGTAGATACACCCACAGCACTGTTAGGGAGGGAGTTCCTGGATTTTGTCCCTGTGTGGTGTAGGTACACCCACAGCGCTGTTAGGGAGGGAGTTCCAGGATTTTGTCCCTGTGGTGTAGGTACAACCACGGCGCTGTTAGGGCAGGAGTTCCAGGATATTGTCCATGTTGTGTAGATAAACACACGGTGCTGATATGGAGCGAGTTCCAGGATTTTGTCCTCTGTGATTTAGTTATACACACAGCCCTGTTAGGGAGGACGTTCCAGGATTTTTTCCCTTGTGGTGTAGGTACACCCACAGCGCTGTTAGGGAGGGATGTTCCAGGATTTTGGCCCTGTGGTGTATGTACACCCACAGCGCTGTTAGGGAGTGAGTTCCAGGATTTTGTCCTCTCTGGTGTTGGTAAACCCACGGTGCTGATATGGAGCGAGTTCCAGGATTTTGTCCTCTGTGATATAGTTACACCCACAGCCCTGTTAGGGAGCCAGTTCCAGGATTTTGTCCCTGTGGAGTAGTTACACCCACAGCGATGTTAGGGAGGGAGTTCCAGGATTTTGTCCCTGTGGAGTAGTTACACCCACAGTGCTGTTAGGGAGGGAGTTCCAGGATTTTGTCCCTGTGGAGTAGTTACAACCACAGCGCTGTTAGGGAGTGAGTTCCAGGATTTTGTCCCTGTGGAGTAGTTACACCCACAGCGCTGTTAGGGAGGGAGTTCCAGGATTTTGTCCCCTGTGGTGTAGGTACACCCACAGCGCTGTTAGGGAGGGAGTTCCAGGATTTTGTCCCTGTGGAGTAGTTACACCCACAGCGCCGTTAGGGAGGGAGTTCCAGGATATTGTCCGTGTTGTGTAGATAAACACACGGTGCTGATATGGAGCGAGTTCCAGGATTTTGTCCTCTGTGATTTAGTTATACACACAGCCCTGTTAGGGAGGACGTTCCAGGATTTTTTCCCTTGTGGTGTAGGTACACCCACAGTGCTTTTAGAAAGGGAGTCCCAGTATTTTGTCCCCTGTGGTGTAGGTACACCCACGGCGCTGTTAGGGAGGGAGTTCCAGGATTTTGTCCCCTGTGGTGTAGATACACCCACAGCACTTTTAGGGAGGGAGTTCCAGGATTTTGTCCCTGTGTGGTGTAGGTACACCCACAGCGCTGTTAGGGAGGGAGTTCCAGGATTTTGTCCCTGTGGTGTAGGTACAACCACGGCGCTGTTAGCGAGGGATTTCCAGGATTTTGTCCCCTGTTGTGTAGGTACACCCACAGTGCTGCTAGAGAGGGAGTTCCAGGATTTTGTCCCTGTGGTGTGTATACACCCACAGTGTTTTTAGGGAGTGAGTACCAGGATTTTGTCCCTGTGTGGTGTAGGTACACCCACAGCGCTGTTAGGGAGGGAGTTCCAGGATTTTGTCCCCTGTTGTGTAGGTACACCCACGGCGCTGTTAGGGAGGGATTTCCAGGATTTTGTCCCCTGTTGTGTAGGTACACCCACAGCGCTGTTAGGGAGGGTGTTCCAGGATTTTGTCCCTTGTGGTGTAGGTACGCCCACGGTGCTGTTAGGGAGGGTGTTCCAGGATATTGTCCGTGTTGTGTAGATAAACACACGGTGCTGATATGGAGCGTGTTCCAGGATTTTGTCCTCTGTGATTTAGTTATACCCACAGCCCTGTTAGGGAGGGCGTTCCAGGATATTGTCCGTGTTGTGTAGATAAACACACGGTGCTGATGTGGAGCGTGTTCCAGGATTTTGTCCTCTGTGATTTAGTTATACCCACAGCCCTGTTAGGGAAGGCGTTCCAATATTTTTTCCCCTGTGGTGTAGGTACACCCACAGCGCTTTTAGAAAGGGAGTCCCAGTATTTTGTCCCCTGTGGTGTAGGTACACCCACAGCGCTGTTAGGGCTGGAGTTCCAGGATTTTGTCCACTGTGGTGTAGGTGCACCCACAGCGCTGTTAAGGAGGGAGTTCCAGGATTTTGTCCCTGTGGTGTGTGTACACCCACAGTGATGTTAGAGAGGGAGTTCCAGGATTTTGTCCGTGTGGTGTGTGTACACCCACAGTGTTTTTAGGGAGTGAGTACCAGGATTTTGTCCCTGTGTGGTGTAGGTACACCCACAGCGCTATAAGGGAGGGAGTTCCAGCATTTTGTCCCCTGTGGTGTAGGTACACCCACGGCGCTGTTAGGGAGGGAGTTCCAGGATTTTGTCCCCTATGGTATAGGTACACCCACGGCGCTGTTAGGGAGGGAGTTCCAGGATTTTGCCCATGTGGTATAGGTATTCCCACGGCTCTATTAGGGAGGGAGTTCCAGGATTTAGCCCATTTGATATAGGTACACCCACAACACTGTTAGGGAGCGAGTTCCAGCATTTTGTCCCCGGTGCTGTATGTACACCCACAGCGCTGTTAGGGAGTGAGTTCCAGGATTTTGTCCTCTCTGGTGTTGGTACACCCACGGTGCTGATATGGAGCGAGTTCCAGGATTTTGTCCCCTGTGGTGTAGATCCACCCACCGCGCTGTTAGGGAGGGAGTTCCTGGATTTTGTCCCTGTGTAGTAGGTACACCCACAGCGCTGTTAGGGCGGGAGTTCCAGGATTTTGTCTCCTGTGGTGTAGGTACACCCACAGCACTGTTAGGGAGGGAGTTCCAGGATTTTGTCCCTGTGGAGTAGTTACACCCACAGCGCTGTTAGGGAGGGAGTTGCAGGATATTGTCCGTGTTGTGTAGATAAACACACGGTGCTGATATGGAGCGAGTTCCAGGATTTTGTCCTCTGTGATTTAGTTATACACACAGCCCTGTTAGGGAGGACGTTCCAGGATTTTTTCCCTTGTGGTGTAGGTACACCCACAGCGCTGTTAGGGAGGGAGTTCCAGGATTTTGTCCCTTGTGGTGTAGGTACACCCACAGCGCTTTTCGAAAGGGAGTCCCAGTATTTTGTCTCCTGTGGTGTAGGTACACCCACAGCGCTGTTATGGCGGGAGTTCCAGGATTTTGTCCCTTGTGGTGTAGGTACACCCACGGCGCTGTTAGGGAGGGAGTTCCAGGATTTTGTCCCCTGTGGTGTAGATACACCCACAGCACTGTTAGGGAGGGAGTTCCTGGATTTTGTCCCTGTGTGGTGTAGGTACACCCACAGCGCTGTTAGGGAGGGAGTTCCAGGATTTTGTCCCTGTGGTGTAGGTACAACCACGGCGCTGTTAGGGCGGGAGTTCCAGGATATTGTCCGTGTTGTGTAGATAAACACTCGGTGCTGATATGGAGCGAGTTCCAGGATTTTGTCCTCTGTGATTTAGTTATACACACAGCCCTGTTAGGGAGGACGTTCCAGGATTTTTTCCCTTGTGGTGTAGGTACACCCACAGCGCTGTTAGGGAGGGAGTTCCAGGATTTTGTCCCTGTGGTGTATGTACACCCACAGCGCTGTTAGGGAGTGAGTTCCAGGATTTTGTCCTCTCTGGTGTTGGTACACCCACGGTGCTGATATGGAGCGAGTTCCAGGATTTTGTCCTCTGTTGTGTAGGTACACCCACAGTGCTGCTAGAGAGGGAGTTCCAGGATTTTGTCCCTGTGGTGTGTGTACACCCACAGTGTTTTTAGGGAGTGAGTACCAGGATTTTGTCCCTGTGTGGTGTACGTACACCCACAGCGCTGTTAGGGAGGGAGTTCCAGGATTTTGTCCCCTGTTGTGTAGGTATACCCACGGCGCTGTTAGGGAGGGATTTCCAGGATTTTGTCCCCTGTTGTGTAGGTACACCCACAGCGCTGTTAGGGAGGGTGTTCCAGGATTTTGTCCCTTGTGGTGTAGGTACGCCCACGGTGCTGTTAGGGAGGGTGTTCCAGGATATTGTCCGTGTTGTGTAGATAAACACACGGTGCTGATATGGAGCGTGTTCCAGGATTTTGTCCTCTGTGATTTAGTTATACCCACAGCCCTGTTAGGGAGGACGTTCCAGGATATTGTCCGTGTTGTGTAGATAAACACACGGTGCTGATGTGGAGCGTGTTCCAGGATTTTGTCCTCTGTGATTTAGTTATACCCACAGCCCTGTTAGGGAAGGCGTTCCAATATTTTTTCCCCTGTGGTGTAGGTACACCCACAGCGCTTTTAGAAAGGGAGTCCCAGTATTTTGTCCCCTGTGGTGTAGGTACACCCACAGCGCTGTTAGGGCTGGAGTTCCAGGATTTTGTCCACTGTGGTGTAGGTGCACCCACAGCGCTGTTAAGGAGGGAGTTCCAGGATTTTGTCCCTGTGGTGTGTGTACACCCACAGTGATGTTAGAGAGGGAGTTCCAGGATTTTGTCCGTGTGGTGTGTGTACACCCACAGTGTTTTTAGGGAGTGAGTACCAGGATTTTGTCCCTGTGTGGTGTAGGTGCACCCACAGCGCTATAAGGGAGGGAGTTCCAGCATTTTGTCCCCTGTGGTGTAGGTACACCCACGGCGCTGTTAGGGAGGGAGTTCCAGGATTTTGTCCCCTATGGCATAGGTACACCCACGGCGCTGTTAGGGAGGGAGTTCCAGGATTTTGCCCATGTGGTATAGGTATTCCCACGGCTCTATTAGGGAGGGAGTTCCAGGATTTTGCCCATTTGATATAGGTACACCCACAACACTGTTAGGGAGCGAGTTCCAGCATTTTGTCCCCGGTGCTGTATGTACACCCACAGCGCTGTTAGGGAGTGAGTTCCAGGATTTTGTCCTCTCTGGTGTTGGTACACCCACGGTGCTGATATGGAGCGAGTTCCAGGATTTTGTCCTCTGTGATATAGTTACACCCACAGCACTGTTAGGGAGGGAGTTCCAGGATTTTGTCCCTGTGTAGTAGGTACACCCACAGCGCTGTTAGGGCGGGAGTTCCAGGATTTTGTCTCCTGTGGTGTAGGTACACCCACAGCACTGTTAGGGAGGGAGTTCCAGGATTTTGTCCCTGTGGAGTAGTTACACCCACAGCGCTGTTAGGGAGGGAGTTGCAGGATATTGTCCGTGTTGTGTAGATAAACACACGGTGCTGATATGGAGCGAGTTCCAGGATTTTGTCCTCTGTGATTTAGTTATACACACAGCCCTGTTAGGGAGGACGTTCCAGGATTTTTTCCCTTGTGGTGTAGGTACACCCACAGCGCTGTTAGGGAGGGAGTTCCAGGATTTTGTCCCTTGTGGTGTAGGTACACCCACAGCGCTTTTCGAAAGGGCGTCCAAGTATTTTGTCCCCTGTGGTGTAGGTACACCCACAGCGCTATTAGGGCGGGAGTTCTAGGATTTTGTCCCTTGTGGTGTAGGTACACCCACGGCGCTGTTAGGGAGGGAGTTCCAGGATTTTGTCCCTGTGTGGTGTAGGTACACCCACAGCGCTGTTAGGGAGGGAGTTCCAGGATTTTGTCCCTGTGGTGTAGGTACAACCACGGCGCTGTTAGGGCGGGAGTTCCAGGATATTGTCCGTGTTGTGTAGATAAACACACGGTGCTGATATGGAGCGAGTTCCAGGATTTTGTCCTCTGTGATTTAGTTATACACACAGCCCTGTTAGGGAGGACGTTCCAGGATTTTTTCCCTTGTGGTGTAGGTACACCCACAGCGCTGTTAGGGAGGGAGTTCCAGGATTTTGTCCCTGTGGTGTATGTACACCCACAGCGCTGTTAGGGAGTGAGTTGCAGGATTTTGTCCTCTCTGGTGTTGGTACACCCACGGTGCTGATATGGAGCGAGTTCCAGGATTTTGTCCTCTGTGATATAGTTACACCCACAGCCCTGTTAGGGAGGGAGTTCCAGGATTTTGTCCCTGTGGAGTAGTTACACCCACAGCGATGTTAGGGAGGGAGTTCCAGGATTTTGTCCCTGTGCAGTAGTTACACCCACAGTGCTGTTAGGGAGGGAGTTCCAGGATTTTGTCCCTGTGGAGTAGTTACAACCACAGCGCTGTTAGGGAGTGAGTTCCAGGATTTTGTCCCTGTGGAGTAGTTACACCCACAGCGCTGTTAGGGAGGGATTTCCTGGATTTTGTCCCCTGTGGTGTAGGTACACCCACAGCGCTTTTAGAAAGGGAGTCCCAGTATTTTGTCCCATGTGGTGTAGGTACACCCACAGCGCTGTTAGGGCGGGAGTTCCAGGTTTTGTCCCTTGTGGTGTAGGTACACCCATGGCGCTGTTAGGGAGGGAGTTCCAGGATTTTGTACCCTGTGGTGTAGATACACCCACAGCACTGTTAGGGAGGGAGTTCCAGGATTTTGTCCCTGTGTGGTGTAGGTACACCCACAGCGCTGTTAGGGAGGGAGTTCCAGGATTTTGTCCCTGTGGTGTAGGTACAACCACGGCGCTGTTAGAGAGGGATTTCCAGGATTTTGTCCCCTGTTGTGTAGGTACACCCACAGTGCTGCTAGAGAGGGAGTTCCAGGATTTTGTCCCTGTGGTGTGTGTACACCCACAGTGTTTTTAGGGAGTGAGTACCAGGATTTTGTCCCTGTGTGGTGTAGGTACACCCACAGCGCTGTTAGGGAGGGAGTTCCAGGATTTTGTCCCCTGTTGTGTAGGTACACCCACGGCGCTGTTAGGGAGGGATTTCCAGGATTTTGTCCCCTGTTGTGTAGGTACACCCACAGCGCTGTTAGGGAGGGTGTTCCAGGATTTTGTCCCTTGTGGTGTAGGTACGCCCACGGTGCTGTTAGGGAGGGTGTTCCAGGATATTGTCCGTGTTGTGTAGATAAACACACGGTGCTGATATGGAGCGTGTTCCAGGATTTTGTCCTCTGTGATTTAGTTATACCCACAGCCCTGTTAGGGAGGGCGTTCCAGGATATTGTCCGTGTTGTGTAGATAAACACACGGTGCTGATGTGGAGCGTGTTCCAGGATTTTGTCCTCTGTGATTTAGTTATACCCACAGCCCTGTTAGGGAAGGCGTTCCAATATTTTTTCCCCTGTGGTGTAGGTACACCCACAGCGCTTTTAGAAAGGGAGTCCCAGTATTTTGTCCCCTGTGGTGTAGGTACACCCACAGCGCTGTTAGGGCTGGAGTTCCAGGATTTTGTCCACTGTGGTGTAGGTGCACCCACAGCGCTGTTAAGGAGGGAGTTCCAGGATTTTGTCCCTGTGGTGTGTGTACACCCACAGTGTTGTTAGAGAGGGAGTTCCAGGATTTTGTCCGTGTGGTGTGTGTACACCCACAGTGTTTTTAGGGAGTGAGTACCAGGATTTTGTCCCTGTGTGGTGTAGGTGCACCCACAGCGCTATAAGGGAGGGAGTTCCAGCATTTTGTCCCCTGTGGTGTAGGTACACCCACGGCGCTGTTAGGGAGGGAGTTCCAGGATTTTGTCCCCTATGGCATAGGTACACCCACGGCGCTGTTAGGGAGGGAGTTCCAGGATTTTGCCCATGTGGTATAGGTATTCCCACGGCTCTATTAGGGAGGGAGTTCCAGGATTTTGCCCATTTGATATAGGTACACCCACAACACTGTTAGGGAGCGAGTTCCAGCATTTTGTCCCCGGTGCTGTATGTACACCCACAGCGCTGTTAGGGAGTGAGTTCCAGGATTTTGTCCTCTCTGGTGTTGGTACACCCACGGTGCTGATATGGAGCGAGTTCCAGGATTTTGTCCTCTGTGATATAGTTACAGCCACAGCACTGTTAGGGAGGGAGTTCCAGGATTTTGTCCCTGTGTAGTAGGTACACCCACAGCGCTGTTAGGGCGGGAGTTCCAGGATTTTGTCTCCTGTGGTGTAGGTACACCCACAGCACTGTTAGGGAGGGAGTTCCAGGATTTTGTCCCTGTGGAGTAGTTACAACCACAGCGCTGTTAGGGAGGGAGTTGCAGGATATTGTCCGTGTTGTGTAGATAAACACACGGTGCTGATATGGAGCGAGTTCCAGGATTTTGTCCTCTGTGATTTAGTTATACACACAGCCCTGTTAGGGAGGACGTTCCAGGATTTTTTCCCTTGTGGTGTAGGTACACCCACAGCGCTGTTAGGGAGGGAGTTCCAGGATTTTGTCCCTTGTGGTGTAGGTACACCCACAGCGCTATTCGAAAGGGCGTCCCAGTATTTTGTCCCCTGTGGTGTAGGTACACCCACAGCGCTATTAGGGCGGGAGTTCTAGGATTTTGTCCCTTGTGGTGTAGGTACACCCACGGCGCTGTTAGGGAGGGAGTTCCAGGATTTTGTCCCTGTGGTGTAGATACACCCACAGCACTGTTAGGGAGGGAGTTCCAGGGTTTTGTCCCTGTGTGGTGTAGGTACACCCACAGCGCTGTTAGGGAGGGAGTTCCAGGATTTTGTCCCTGTGGTGTAGGTACAACCACGGCGCTGTTAGGGCGGGAGTTCCAGGATATTGTCCGTGTTGTGTAGATAAACACACGGTGCTGATATGGAGCGTGTTCCAGGATTTTGTCCTCTGTGATTTAGTTATACCCACAGCCCTGTTAGGGAGGACGTTCCAGGATATTGTCCGTGTTGTGTAGATAAACACACGGTGCTGATATGGAGCGAGTTCCAGGATTTTGTCCTCTGTGATTTCGTTATACACACAGCCCTGTTAGGGAGGACGTTCCAGGATTTTTTCCCTTGTGGTGTAGGTACACCCACAGCGCTGTTAGGGAGGGAGTTCCAGGATTTTGTCCCTGTGGTGTATGTACACCCACAGCGCTGTTAGGGAGTGAGTTCCAGGATTTTGTCCTCTCTGGTGTTGGTACACCCACGGTGCTGATATGGAGCGAGTTCCAGGATTTTGTCCTCTGTTGTGTAGGTACACCCACAGTGCTGCTAGAGAGGGAGTTCCAGGATTTTGTCCCTGTGGTGTGTGTACACCCACAGTGTTTTTAGGGAGTGAGTACCAGGATTTTGTCCCTGTGTGGTGTAGGTACACCCACAGCGCTGTTAGGGAGGGAGTTCCAGGATTTTGTCCCCTGTTGTGTAGGTATACCCACGGCGCTGTTAGGGAGGGATTTCCAGGATTTTGTCCCCTGTTGTGTAGGTACACCCACAGCGCTGTTAGGGAGGGTGTTCCAGGATTTTGTCCCTTGTGGTGTAGGTACGCCCACGGTGCTGTTAGGGAGGGTGTTCCAGGATATTGTCCGTGTTGTGTAGATAAACACACGGTGCTGATATGGAGCGTGTTCCAGGATTTTGTCCTCTGTGATTTAGTTATACCCACAGCCCTGTTAGGGAGGACGTTCCAGGATATTGTCCGTGTTGTGTAGATAAACACACGGTGCTGATGTGGAGCGTGTTCCAGGATTTTGTCCTCTGTGATTTAGTTATACCCACAGCCCTGTTAGGGAAGGCGTTCCAATATTTTTTCCCCTGTGGTGTAGGTACACCCACAGCGCTTTTAGAAAGGGAGTCCCAGTATTTTGTCCCCTGTGGTGTAGGTACACCCACAGCGCTGTTAGGGCTGGAGTTCCAGGATTTTGTCCACTGTGGTGTAGGTGCACCCACAGCGCTGTTAAGGAGGGAGTTCCAGGATTTTGTCCCTGTGGTGTGTGTACACCCACAGTGATGTTAGAGAGGGAGTTCCAGGATTTTGTCCGTGTGGTGTGTGTACACCCACAGTGTTTTTAGGGAGTGAGTACCAGGATTTTGTCCCTGTGTGGTGTAGGTGCACCCACAGCGCTATAAGGGAGGGAGTTCCAGCATTTTGTCCCCTGTGGTGTAGGTACACCCACGGCGCTGTTAGGGAGGGAGTTCCAGGATTTTGTCCCCTATGGCATAGGTACACCCACGGCGCTGTTAGGGAGGGAGTTCCAGGATTTTGCCCATGTGGTATAGGTATTCCCACGGCTCTATTAGGGAGGGAGTTCCAGGATTTTGCCCATTTGATATAGGTACACCCACAACACTGTTAGGGAGCGAGTTCCAGCATTTTGTCCCCGGTGCTGTATGTACACCCACAGCGCTGTTAGGGAGTGAGTTCCAGGATTTTGTCCTCTCTGGTGTTGGTACACCCACGGTGCTGATATGGAGCGAGTTCCAGGATTTTGTCCTCTGTGATATAGTTACAGCCACAGCACTGTTAGGGAGGGAGTTCCAGGATTTTGTCCCTGTGTAGTAGGTACACCCACAGCGCTGTTAGGGCGGGAGTTCCAGGATTTTGTCTCCTGTGGTGTAGGTACACCCACAGCACTGTTAGGGAGGGAGTTCCAGGATTTTGTCCCTGTGGAGTAGTTACACCCACAGCGCTGTTAGGGAGGGAGTTGCAGGATATTGTCCGTGTTGTGTAGATAAACACACGGTGCTGATATGGAGCGAGTTCCAGGATTTTGTCCTCTGTGATTTAGTTATACACACAGCCCTGTTAGGGAGGACGTTCCAGGATTTTTTCCCTTGTGGTGTAGGTACACCCACAGCGCTGTTAGGGAGGGAGTTCCAGGATTTTGTCCCTTGTGGTGTAGGTACACCCACAGCGCTTTTCGAAAGGGCGTCCCAGTATTTTGTCCCCTGTGGTGTAGGTACACCCACAGCGCTATTAGGGCGGGAGTTCTAGGATTTTGTCCCTTGTGGTGTAGGTACACCCACGGCGCTGTTAGGGAGGGAGTTCCAGGATTTTGTCCCTGTGGTGTAGATACACCCACAGCACTGTTAGGGAGGGAGTTCCAGGGTTTTGTCCCTGTGTGGTGTAGGTACACCCACAGCGCTGTTAGGGAGGGAGTTCCAGGATTTTGTCCCTGTGGTGTAGGTACAACCACGGCGCTGTTAGGGCGGGAGTTCCAGGATATTGTCCGTGTTGTGTAGATAAACACACGGTGCTGATATGGAGCGAGTTCCAGGATTTTGTCCTCTGTGATTTAGTTATACACACAGCCCTGTTAGGGAGGACGTTCCAGGATTTTTTCCCTTGTGGTGTAGGTACACCCACAGCGCTGTTAGGGAGGGAGTTCCAGGATTTTGTCCCTGTGGTGAATGTACACCCACAGCGCTGTTAGGGAGTGAGTTCCAGGATTTTGTCCTCTGTGGTGTTGGTACACCCACGGTGCTGATATGGAGCGAGTTCCAGGATTTTGTCCTCTGTGATATAGTTACACCCACAGCCCTGTTAGGGAGGGAGTTCCAGGATTTTGTCCCTGTGGAGTAGTTACACCCACAGCGATGTTAGGGAGGGAGTTCCAGGATTTTGTCCCTGTGGAGTAGTTACACCCACAGTGCTGTTAGGGAGGGAGTTCCAGGATTTTGTCCCTGTGGAGTAGTTACAACCACAGCGCTGTTAGGGAGTGAGTTCCAGGATTTTGTCCCTGTGGAGTAGTTACACCCACAGCGCTGTTAGGGAGGGATTTCCTGGATTTTGTCCCCTGTGGTGTAGGTACACCCACAGCGCTTTTAGAAAGGGAGTACCAGTATTTTGTCCCCTGTGGTGTAGGTACACCCACAGCGCTGTTCGGGTGGGAGTTCCAGGTTTTGTCCCTTGTGGTGTAGGTACACCCACGGCGCTGTTAGGGAGGGAGTTCCAGGATTTTGTCCCCTGTGGTGTAGATACACCCACAGCACTGTTAGGGAGGGAGTTCCAGGATTTTGTCCCTGTGTGGTGTAGGTACACCCACAGCGCTGTTAGGGAGGGAGTTCCAGGATTTTGTCCCTGTGGTGTAGGTACAACCACGGCGCTGTTAGAGAGGGATTTCCAGGATTTTGTCCCCTGTTGTGTAGGTACACCCACAGTGCTGCCAGAGAGGGAGTTCCAGGATTTTGTCCCTGTGGTGTGTGTACACCCACAGTGTTTTTAGGGAGTGAGTACCAGGATTTTGTCCCTGTGTGGTGTAGGTACACCCACAGCGCTGTTAGGGAGGGAGTTCCAGGATTTTGTCCCCTGTTGTGTAGGTACACCCACGGCGCTGTTAGGGAGGGATTTCCAGGATTTTGTCCCCTGTTGTGTAGGTACACCCACAGCGCTGTTAGGGAGGGTGTTCCTGGATTTTGTCCCTTGTGGTGTACGTACGCCCACGGTGCTGTTAGGGAGGGTGTTCCAGGATATTGTCCGTGTTGTGTAGATAAACACACGGTGCTGATATGGAGCGTGTTCCAGGATTTTGTCCTCTGTGATTTAGTTATACCCACAGCCCTGTTAGGGAGGGCGTTCCAGGATATTGTCCGTGTTGTGTAGATAAACACACGGTGCTGATGTGGAGCGTGTTCCAGGATTTTGTCCTCTGTGATTTAGTTATACCCACAGCCCTGTTAGGGAAGGCGTTCCAATATTTTTTCCCCTGTGGTGTAGGTACACCCACAGCGCTTTTAGAAAGGGAGTCCCAGTATTTTGTCCCCTGTGGTGTAGCTACACCCACAGCGCTGTTAGGGCTGGAGTTCCAGGATTTTGTCCACTGTGGTGTAGGTGCACCCACAGCGCTGTTAAGGAGGGAGTTCCAGGATTTTGTCCCTGTGGTGTGTGTACACCCACAGTGATGTTAGAGAGGGAGTTCCAGGATTTTGTCCGTGTGGTGTGTGTACACCCACAGTGTTTTTAGGGAGTGAGTACCAGGATTTTGTCCCTGTGTGGTGTAGGTACACCCACAGCGCTATAAGGGAGGGAGTTCCAGCATTTTGTCCCCTGTGGAGTAGTTACACCCACAGCGCTGTTAGGGAGGGAGTTGCAGGATATTGTCCGTGTTGTGTAGATAAACACACGGTGCTGATATGGAGCGAGTTCCAGGATTTTGTCCTCTGTGATTTAGTTATACACACAGCCCTGTTAGGGAGGACGTTCCAGGATTTTTTCCCTTGTGGTGTAGGTACACCCACAGCGCTGTTAGGGAGGGAGTTCCAGGATTTTGTCCCTTGTGGTGTAGGTACACCCACAGCGCTTTTCGAAAGGGAGTCCCAGTATTTTGTCCCCTGTGGTGTAGGTACACCCACAGCGCTTTTAGAAAGGGAGTCCCAGTATTTTGTCCCCTGTGGTTTAGGTACACCCACAGCGCTGTTAGGGCTGGAGTTCCAGGATTTTGTCCACTGTGGTGTAGGTGCACCCACAGCGCTGTTAAGGAGGGAGTTCCAGGATTTTGTCCCTGTGGTGTGTGTACACCCACAGTGATGTTAGAGAGGGAGTTCCAGGATTTTGTCCGTGTGGTGTGTGTACACCCACAGTGTTTTTAGGGAGTGAGTACCAGGATTTTGTCCCTGTGTGGTGTAGGTACACCCACAGCGCTATAAGGGAGGGAGTTCCAGCATTTTGTCCCCTGTGGTGTAGGTACACCCACGGCGCTGTTAGGGAGGGAGTTCCAGGATTTTGTCCCCTATGGTATAGGTACACCCATGGCGCTGTTAGGGAGGGAGTTCCAGGATTTTGCCCATGTGGTATAGGTATTCCCACGGCTCTATTAGGGAGGGAGTTCCAGGATTTAGCCCATTTGATATAGGTACACCCACAACACTGTTAGGGAGCGAGTTCCAGCATTTTGTCCCCGGTGCTGTATGTACACCCACAGCGCTGTTAGGGAGTGAGTTCCAGGATTTTGTCCTCTCTGGTGTTGGTACACCCACGGTGCTGATATGGAGCGAGTTCCAGGATTTTGTCCCCTGTGGTGTAGATCCACCCACCGCGCTGTTAGGGAGGGAGTTCCTGGATTTTGTCCCTGTGTAGTAGGTACACCCACAGCGCTGTTAGGGCGGGAGTTCCAGGATTTTGTCTCCTGTGGTGTAGGTACACCCACAGCACTGTTAGGGAGGGAGTTCCAGGATTTTGTCCCTGTGGAGTAGTTACACCCACAGCGCTGTTAGGGAGGGAGTTGCAGGATATTGTCCGTGTTGTGTAGATAAACACACGGTGCTGATATGGAGCGAGTTCCAGGATTTTGTCCTCTGTGATTTAGTTATACACACAGCCCTGTTAGGGAGGACGTTCCAGGATTTTTTCCCTTGTGGTGTAGGTACACCCACAGCGCTGTTAGGGAGGGAGTTCCAGGATTTTGTCCCTTGTGGTGTAGGTACACCCACAGCGCTTTTCGAAAGGGAGTCCCAGTATTTTGTCTCCTGTGGTGTAGGTACACCCACAGCGCTGTTAGGGCGGGAGTTCCAGGATTTTGTCCCTTGTGGTGTAGGTACACCCACGGCGCTGTTAGGGAGGGAGTTCCAGGATTTTGTCCCCTGTGGTGTAGATACACCCACAGCACTGTTAGGGAGGGAGTTCCTGGATTTTGTCCCTGTGTGGTGTAGGTACACCCACAGCGCTGTTAGGGAGGGAGTTCCAGGATTTTGTCCCTGTGGTGTAGGTACAACCACGGCGCTGTTAGGGCGGGAGTTCCAGGATATTGTCCGTGTTGTGTAGATAAACACACGGTGCTGATATGGAGCGAGTTCCAGGATTTTGTCCTCTGTGATTTAGTTATACACACAGCCCTGTTAGGGAGGACGTTCCAGGATATTTTCCCTTTTGGTGTAGGTACACCCACAGCGCTGTTAGGGAGGGAGTTCCAGGATTTTGTCCCTGTGGTGTATGTACACCCACAGCGCTGTTAGGGAGTGAGTTCCAGGATTTTGTCCTCTCTGGTGTTGGTACACCCACGGTGCTGATATGGAGCGAGTTCCAGGATTTTGTCCTCTGTTGTGTAGGTACACCCACAGTGCTGCTAGAGAGGGAGTTCCAGGATTTTGTCCCTGTGGTGTGTGTACACCCACAGTGTTTTTAGGGAGTGAGTACCAGGATTTTGTCCCTGTGTGGTGTAGGTACACCCACAGCGCTGTTAGGGAGGGAGTTCCAGGATTTTGTCCCCTGTTGTGTAGGTACACCCACGGCGCTGTTAGGGAGGGATTTCCAGGATTTTGTCCCCTGTTGTGTAGGTACACCCACAGCGCTGTTAGGGAGGGTGTTCCAGGATTTTGTCCCTTGTGGTGTAGGTACGCCCACGGTGCTGTTAGGGAGGGTGTTCCAGGATATTGTCCGTGTTGTGTAGATAAACACACGGTGCTGATATGGAGCGTGTTCCAGGATTTTGTCCTCTGTGATTTAGTTATACCCACAGCCCTGTTAGGGAGGACGTTCCAGGATATTGTCCGTGTTGTGTAGATAAACACACGGTGCTGATGTGGAGCGTGTTCCAGGATTTTGTCCTCTGTGATTTAGTTATACCCACAGCCCTGTTAGGGAAGGCGTTCCAATATTTTTTCCCCTGTGGTGTAGGTACACCCACAGCGCTTTTAGAAAGGGAGTCCCAGTATTTTGTCCCCTGTGGTGTAGGTACACCCACAGCGCTGTTAGGGCTGGAGTTCCAGGATTTTGTCCACTGTGGTGTAGGTGCACCCACAGCGCTTTTAAGGAGGGAGTTCCAGGATTTTGTCCCTGTGGTGTGTGTACACCCACAGTGATGTTAGAGAGGGAGTTCCAGGATTTTGTCCGTGTGGTGTGTGTACACCCACAGTGTTTTTAGGGAGTGAGTACCAGGATTTTGTCCCTGTGTGGTGTAGGTGCACCCACAGCGCTATAAGGGAGGGAGTTCCAGCATTTTGTCCCCTGTGGTGTAGGTACACCCACGGCGCTGTTAGGGAGGGAGTTCCAGGATTTTGTCCCCTATGGCATAGGTACACCCACGGCGCTGTTAGGGTGGGAGTTCCAGGATTTTGCCCATGTGGTATAGGTATTCCCACGGCTCTATTAGGGAGGGAGTTCCAGGATTTTGCCCATTTGATATAGGTACACCCACAACACTGTTAGGGAGCGAGTTCCAGCATTTTGTCCCCGGTGCTGTATGTACACCCACAGCGCTGTTAGGGAGTGAGTTCCAGGATTTTGTCCTCTCTGGTGTTGGTACACCCACGGTGCTGATATGGAGCGAGTTCCAGGATTTTGTCCTCTGTGATATAGTTACACCCACAGCACTGTTAGGGAGGGTGTTCCAGGATTTTGTCCCTGTGTAGTAGGTACACCCACAGCGCTGTTAGGGCGGGAGTTCCAGGATTTTGTCGCCTGTGGTGTAGGTACACCCACAGCACTGTTAGGGAGGGAGTTCCAGGATTTTGTCCCTGTGGAGTAGTTACACCCACAGCGCTGTTAGGGAGGGAGTTGCAGGATATTGTCCGTGTTGTGTAGATAAACACACGGTGCTGATATGGAGCGAGTTCCAGGATTTTGTCCTCTGTGATTTAGTTATACACACAGCCCTGTTAGGGAGGACGTTCCAGGATATTTTCCCTTGTGGTGTAGGTACACCCACAGCGCTGTTAGGGAGGGAGTTCCAGGATTTTGTCCCTTGTGGTGTAGGTACACCCACAGCGCTTTTCGAAAGGGCGTCCCAGTATTTTGTCCCCTGTGGTGTAGGTACACCCACAGCGCTGTTAGGGCGGGAGTTCTAAAATTTTGTCCCTTGTGGTGTAGGTACACCCACGGCGCTGTTAGGGAGGGAGTTCCAGGATTTTGTTCCTGTGGTGTAGATACACCCACAGCACTTTTAGGGAGGGAGTTCCAGGGTTTTGTCCCTGTGTGGTGTAGGTACACCCACAGCGCTGTTAGGGAGGGAGTTCCAGGATTTTGTCCCTGTGGTGTAGGTACAACCACGGCGCTGTTAGGGCGGGAGTTCCAGGATATTGTCCGTGTTGTGTAGATAAACACACGGTGCTGATATGGAGCGAGTTCCAGGATTTTGTCCTCTGTGATTTAGTTATACACACAGCCCTGTTAGGGAGGACGTTCCAGGATTTTTTCCCTTGTGGTGTAGGTACACCCACAGCGCTGTTAGGGAGGGAGTTCCAGGATTTTGTCCCTGTGGTGTATGTACACCCACAGCGCTGTTAGGGAGTGAGTTCCAGGATTTTGTCCTCTCTGGTGTTGGTACACCCACGGTGCTGATATGGAGCAAGTTCCAGGATTTTGTCCTCTGTGATATAGTTACACCCACAGCCCTGTTAGGGAGGGAGTTCCAGGATTTTGTCCCTGTGGAGTAGTTACACCCACAGCGCTGTTAGGGAGGGTGTTCCAGGATTTTGTCCCTTGTGGTGTAGGTACGCCCACGGTGCTGTTAGGGAGGGTGTTCCAGGATATTGTCCGTGTTGTGTAGATAAACACACGGTGCTGATATGGAGCGTGTTCCAGGATTTTGTCCTCTGTGATTTAGTTATACCCACAGCCCTGTTAGGGAGGGCGTTCCAGGATATTGTCTGTGTTGTGTAGATAAACACACGGTGCTGATGTGGAGCGTGTTCCAGGATTTTGTCCTCTGTGATTTAGTTATACCCACAGCCCTGTTAGGGAAGGCGTTCCAATATTTTTTCCCCTGTGGTGTAGGTACACCCACAGCGCTTTTAGAAAGGGAGTCCCAGTATTTTGTCCCCTGTGGTGTAGGTACACCCACAGCGCTGATAGGGCTGGAGTTCCAGGATTTTGTCCACTGTGGTGTAGGTGCACCCCAGCGCTGTTAAGGAGGGAGTTCCAGGATTTTGTCCCTGTGGTGTGTGTACACCCACAGTGATGTTAGAGAGGGAGTTCCAGGATTTTGTCGTGTGGTGTGTGTACACCCACAGTGTTTTAGGAGTGAGTACCAGGATTTTGTCCCTGTGTGGTGTAGGTACACCCACAGCGCTATAAGGGGAGGGAGTTCCAGCATTTTGTCCCCTGTGGAGTAGTTACAACCCACAGCGCTGTTAGGGAGGGAGTTGCAGGATATTGTCCGTGTTGTGTAGATAAACACACGGTGCTGATATGGAGCGAGTTCCAGGATTTTGTCCTCTGTGATTTAGTTATACACACAGCCCTGTTAGGGAGGACGTTCCAGGATTTTTTCCCTTGTGGTGTAGGTACACCCACAGCGCTGTTAGGGAGGGAGTTCCAGGATTTTGTCCCTTGTGGTGTAGGTACACCCACAGCGCTTTTTCGAAAGGGAGTCCCAGTATTTTGTCCCCTGTGGTGTAGGTACACCCACGGCGCTGTTAGGGCGGGAGTTCCAGGATATTGTCCGTGTTGTGTAGATAAACACACGGTGCTGACATGAGCGAGTTCCAGGATTTTGTCCTCTGTGATTTAGTTATACACACAGCCCTGTTAGGGAGGACGTTCCAGGATTTTTTCCCTTGTGGTGTAGGTACACCCACAGCGCTGTTAGGGAGGGATTTCCAGGATTTTGTCCCTGTGGTGTATGTACACCCACAGCGCTGTTAGGGAGTGAGTTCCAGGATTTTGTCCTCTCTGGTGTTGGTACACCCACGGTGCTGATATGGAGCGAGTTCCAGGATTTTGTCCTCTGTTGTGTAGGTACACCCACAGGTGCTGCTAGAGAGGGAGTTCCAGGATTTTGTCCCTGTGGTGTGTGTACACCCACAGTGTTTTTAGGGAGTGAGTACCAGGATTTTGTCCCTGTGTGGTGTAGGTACACCCACAGCGCTGTTAGGTGAGGGAGTTCCAGGATTTTGTCCCCTGTTGTGTAGGTACACCCACGGCGCTGTTAGGGAGGGATTTCCAGGATTTTGTCCCCTGTTGTGTAGGTACACCCACAGCGCTGTTAGGAAGGGTGTTCCAGGATTTTGTCCCTTGTGGTGTAGGTACGCCCACGGTGCTGTTAGGGAGGGTGTTCCAGGATATTGTCCGTGTTGTGTAGATAAACACACGGTGCTGATATGGAGCGTGTTCCAGGATTTTGTCCTCTGTGATTTAGTTATACCCACAGTCCTGTTAGGGAGGGCGTTCCAGGATATTGTCCGTGTTGTGTAGATAAACACACGGTGCTGATGTGGAGCGTGTTCCAGGATTTTGTCCTCTGTGATTTAGTTATACCCACAGCCCTGTTAGGGAAGGCGTTCCAATATTTTTTCCCCTGTGGTGTAGGTACACCCACAGCGCTTTTTAGAAAGGGAGTCCCAGTTTTTGTCCCCTGTGGTGTAGGTACACCCACCAGCGCTGTTAGGGCTGGAGTTCCAGGATTTTGTCCACTGTGGTGTAGGTGCACCCACAGCGCTGTTAAGGAGGGAGTTCCAGGATTTTGTCCCTGTGGTGTGTGTACACCCACAGTGATGTTAGAGAGGGAGTTCCCAGGATTTGTCCGTGTGGTTGTGTGTACACCCACAGTGTTTTTAGGGAGTGAGTACCAGGATTTTGTCCCTGTGTGGTGTAGGTGCACCCACAGCGCTCTAAGGGAGGGAGTTCCAGCATTTTGTCCCCTGTGGTGTAGGTACAACCCACGGCGCTGTTAGGGAGGGAGTTCCAGGATTTTGTCCCCTATGGTATAGGTACACCCCACGGCGCTGTAAGGGAGGGAGTTCAAGGATTTTGCCCATGTGGTATAGGTATTCCCACGGCTCTATTAGGGAGGGAGTTCCAGGATTTTGCCCATTTGATATAGGTACACACCCACAACACTGTTAGGGAGCGAGTTCCAGCATTTTGTCCCCGGTGCTGTATGTACACCCACAGCGCTGTTAGGGAGTGAGTTCCAGGATTTTGTCCTCTCTGGGGTTGGTACACCCACGGTGCTGATATGGAGCGAGTTCCAGGATTTTGTCCTCTGTGATATAGTACACCCACAGCGCTGTTAGCGGAGGTAGTTCCAGGATTTTGTCCCCTGTGGTGTAGATCCACCCACCGCGCTGTTAGGGAGGGAGTTCCTGGATTTTGTCCCTGTGTAGTAGGTACACCCACAGCGCTGTTAGGGCGGGAGTTCCAGGATTTTGTCTCCTGTGGTGTAGGTACACCCACAGCACTGTTAGGGAAGGAGTTCCAGGATTTTGTCCCTGTGGAGTAGTTACACCCACAGCGCTGTTAGGGAGGGAGTTGCAGGATATTGTCCGTGTTGTGTAGATAAACACACGGTGCTGATATGGAGCGAGTTCCAGGATTTTGTCCTCTGTGATTTAGTTATACACACAGCCCTGTTAGGGAGGACGTTCCAGGATTTTTCCCTTGTGGTGTAGGTACACCCACAGCGCTGTTAGGGAGGGAGTTCCAGGATTTTATCCCTTGTGGTGTAGGTACACCCACAGCGCTTTTCGAAAGGGAGTCCCAGTATTTTGTCCCCTGTGGTGTAGGTACACCCACAGCGCTGTTAGGGCGGGAGTTCCAGGATTTTGTCCCTTGTGTGAGGTACACCCACGGCGCTGTTAGGGAGGGAGTTCCAGGATTTTGTCCCCTGTGGTGTAGATACACCCACAGCACTGTTAGGGAGGGAGTTCCTGGATTTTGTCCCTGTGTGGTGTAGGTACACCCACAGCGCTGTTAGGGAGGGAGTTCCAGGATATTGTCCGTGTTGTGTAGATAAACACACGGTGCTGATATGGAGCGAGTTCCAGGATTTTGTCCTCTGTGATTTAGTTATACACGCAAGAGCCCTGTTAGGGAGGACGTTCCAGGAGTTTTTTCCCTTGTGGTGTAGGTACACCCACAGCGCTGTTAGGGAGGGAGTTCCAGGATTTTGTCCCTGTGGTGTATGTACACCCACAGCGCTGTTAGGGAGTGAGTTCCAGGATTTTGTCCTCTCTGGTGTTGTACACCCACGGTGCTGATATTGAGCGAGTTCCAGGATTTTGTCCTCTGTGATATAGTTACACCCACAGCGCTGTTAGGGAGGGAGTTCCAGGATTTTGTCCCTGTGGAGTAGTTACACCCACAGCGCTGTTAGGGAGGGAGTTCCAGGATTTTGTCCCTGTGGAGTAGTTACACCCACAGCGCTGTTAGGGCTGGAGTTCCAGGATTTTGTCCACTGTGGTGTAGGTGCACCCACAGCGCTGTTAAGGAGGGAGTTCCAGGATTTTGTCCCTGTGGTGTGTGTACACCCACAGTGATGTTAGAGAGGGAGTTCCAGGATTTTGTCCGTGTGGTGTGTGTACACCCACAGTGTTTTTAGGGAGTGAGTACCAGGATTCTGTCCCTGTGTGGTGTAGGTACACCCACAGCGCTATAAGGGAGGGAGTTCCAGCATTTTGTCCCCTGTGGTGTAGGTACACCCACGGCGCTGTTAGGGAGGGAGTTCCAGGATTTTGTCCCCTATGGTATAGGTACACCCACGGCGCTGTTAGGGAGGAGTTCCAGGATTTTGCCCATGTGGTATAGGTATTCCCACGGCTCTATTAGGGAGGGAGTTCCAGGATTTTGCCCATTTGATATAGGTACACCCACAACACTGTTAGGGAGCGAGTTCCAGGATTTTGTCCTCTGTGATTTAGTTATACACACCGCCCTGTTAGGGAGGACGTTCCAGGATTTTTTCCCTTGTGGTGTAGGTACACCCACAGCGCTGTTAGGGAGGGAGTTCCAGGATTTTGTCCCTCGTGGTGTAGGTACACCCACAGCGCTTTTCGAAAGGGCGTCCCAGTATTTTGTCCCCTGTGGTGTAGGTACACCCACAGCGCTGTTAGGGAGGGAGTTCCAGGATTTTGTCCCCTGTGGTGTAGATACACCCACAGCACTGTTAGGGAGGGAGTTCCAGGATTTTGTCCCTGTGTGGTGTAGGTACACCCCACAGCGCTGTTAGGGAGGGAGTTCCAGGATTTTGTCCCTGTGGTGTAGGTAACAACCACGGCGCTGTTAGGGCGGGAGTTCCAGGATATTGTCCGTGTTGTGTAGATAAACACACGGTGCTGATATGGAGCGAGTTCCAGGATTTGTCCTCTGTGATTTAGTTATACACACAGCCCTGTTCGGGAGGACGTTCCAGGATTTTGTCCCTTGTGGTGTAGGTACACCCACGGCGCTGTTAGGGAGGGAGTTCCAGGATTTTGTCCCCTGTGGTGTAGATACACCCACAGCACTGTTAGGGAGGGAGTTCCAGGATTTTGTCCCTGTGTGGTGTAGGTACACCCACAGAGCTGTTAGGGAGGGAGTTCCAGGATTTTGTCCCTGTGGTGTAGGTACAAACCACGGCGCTGTTAGAGAGGGATTTCCAGGATTTTGTCCCCTGTTGTGTAGTACACCCACAGTGCTGCTAGAGAGGGAGTTCCAGGATTTTTGTCCCTGTGCTGTGTATACACCCACAGTGTTTTTAGGGAGTGAGTACCAGGATTTTGTCCCTGTGTGGTGTCAGGATACACCCACAGCGCTGTTAGGGAGGGAGTTCCAGGATTTTGTCCCCTATGGTATAGGTACACCCACGGCGCTGTTAGGGAGGGATTTCCAGGATTTTGTCCCCTGTTGTGTAGGTACACCCACAGCGCTGTTAGGGAGGGTGTTCCAGGATTTTGTCCCTTGTGGTGTAGGTACGCCCACGGTGCGGTTAGGGAGGGTGTTCCAGGATATTGTCCGTGTTGTGTAGATAAACACAACGGTGCTGATATGGAGCGTGTTCCAGGATTTTGTCCTCTGTGATTTAGTTATACCCACAGCCCTGTTAGGGAGGGCGTTCCAGGATATTGTCCGTGTTGTGTAGATAAACACACGGTGCTGATGTGGAGCGTGTTCCAGGATTTTGTCCTCTGTGATTTAGTTATACCCACAGCCCTGTTAGGGAAGGCGTTCCAATATTTTTTCCCTGTGGTGTAGGTACACCCACAGCGCTTTTAGAAAGGGAGTCCCAGCATTTTGTCCCCTGTGGTGTAGGTACACCCACAGCGCTGTTAGGGCTGGAGTTCCAGGATTTTGTCCACTGTGGTGTAGGTGCGCCCACAGCGCTGTTAAGGAGGGAGTTCCAGGATTTTGTCCCTGTGGTGCGTGTACACCCACAGTGATGTTAGAGAGGGAGTTCCAGGATTTTGTCCGTGTGGTGTGTGTACACCCACAGTGTTTTTAGGGAGTGAGTACCAGGATTTTGTCCCTGTGTGGTGTAGGTACACCCACAGCGCTATAAGGGAGGGAGTTCCAACATTTTGTCCCCTGTGGTGTAGGTACACCCACGGCGCTGTTAGGGAGGGAGTTCTAGGATTTTGTCCCCTATGGTATAGGTACACCCACGGCGCTGTTAGGGAGGGAGTTCCAGGATTTTGCCCATGTGGTATAGGTATTCCCACGGCTCTATTAGGGAGGGAGTTCCAGGATTTTGCCCATTTGATATAGGTACACCCACAACACTGTTAGGGAGCGAGTTCCAGCATTTTGTCCCCGGTGCTGTATGTACACCCACAGCGCTGTTAGGGAGTGAGTTCCAGGATTTTGTCCTCTCTGGTGTTGGTACACCCACGGTGCTGATATGGTGCGAGCTCCAGGATTTTGTCCTCTGTGATATAGTTACACCCACAGCGCTGTTAGGGAGGTAGTTCCAGGATTTTGTCCCCTGTGGTGTAGATCCACCCACCGCGCTGTCAGGGAGGGAGTTGCAGGATATTGTCCGTGTTGTGTAGATAAACACACGGTGCTGATATGGAGCGAGTTCCAGGATTTTGTCCTCTGTGATTTAGTTATACACACAGCCCTGTTAGGGAGGACGTTCCAGGATTTTTTCCCTTGTGGTGTAGGTACACCCACAGCGCTGTTAGGGAGGGAGTTCCAGGATTTTGTCCCTTGTGGTGTAGGTATACCCACAGCGCTTTTCGAAAGGGAGTCCCAGTATTTTGTCCCCTGTGGTGTAGGTACACCCACAGCGCTGTTAGGGCGGGAGTTCCAGGATTTTGTCCCTTGTTGTCTCGGTACACCCACGGCACTGTTAGGGAGGGAGTTTCCAGGATTTTGTCCCCTGTGGTGTAGATACACCCACAGCACTGTTAGGGAGGGAGTTCCTGGATTTTGTCCCTGTGTGGTGTAGGTACACCCACAGCGCTGTTAGGGAGGGAGTTCCAGGATTTTGTCCCTTGTGGTGTTGGTACAGCCACAGCGCTTTTCGAAAGGGAGTTCCAGGATTTTGTCCCCTGTGGTGTAGGTACACCCACAGCGCTGTTAGGGAGAGAGTTCCAGGATTTTGTCCCTGTGGAGTAGTTACACCCACAGCGCTGTTAGGGAGGGAGTTCCAGGATATTGTCCGTGTTGTGTAGATAAACACACGGTGCTGATATGGAGCGAGTTCCAGGATTTTGTCCTCTGTGTTTAGTTATACACACCGCCCTGTTAGGGAGGACGTTCCAGGATTTTTTCCCTTGTGGTGTAGGTACACCCACAGCGCTGTTTGGGAGGGAGTTCCAGGATTTTGTCCCTTGTGGTGTAGGTACACCCACAGCGCTTTTCGAAAGGGCGTCCCAGTGTTTTGTCCCCTGTGGTGTAGGTACACCCACAGCGCTGTTAGGGCGGGAGTTCTAGGATTTTGTCCCTTGTGGTGTAGGTACACCCACGGCGCTGTTAGGGAGGGAGTTCCAGGATTTTGTCCCCTGTGGTGTAGATACACCCACAGCACTGTTAGGGAGGGAGTTCCAGGATTTTGTCCCTGTGTGGTGTAGGTACACCCACAGCGCTGTTAGGGAGGGAGTTCCAGGATTTTGTCCCTGTGTGTAGGTACAACCACGGCGCTGTTAGGGCGGGAGTTCCAGGATATTGTCCGTGTTGTGTAGATAAACACACGGTGCTGATATGGAGCGAGTTCCAGGATTTTGTCCTCTGTGATTTAGTTATACACACAGCCCTGTTAGGGAGGACGTTCCAGGAATTTTTCCCTTGTGGTGTAGGTACACCCACAGCGCTGTTAGGGAGGGAGTTCCAGGGTTTTGTCCCTGTGTGGTGTAGGTACACCCACAGCGCTGTTAGGGAGGGAGTTCCAGGATTTTGTCCCTGTGGTGTAGGTACAACCACGGCGCTGTTAGGGCGGGAGTTCCAGGATATTGTCCGTGTTGTGTAGATAAACACACGGTGCTGATATGGAGCGAGTTCCAGGATTTTGTCCTCTGTGATTTAGTTATACACACAGCCCTGTTAGGGAGGACGTTCCAGGATTTTTTCCCTTGTGGTGTAGGTACACCCACAGCGCTGTTAGGGAGGGAGTTCCAGGATTTTGTCCCTGTGGTGTATGTACACCACAGCGCTGTTAGGGAGTGAGTTCCAGGATTTTGTCCTCTCTGGTGTTGGTACACCCACGGTGCTGATATGGAGCAAGTTCCAGGATTTTGTCCTCTGTGATATAGTTACACCCACAGCCCTGTTAGGGAGGGAGTTCCAGGATTTTGTCCCTGTGGAGTAGTTACACCCACAGCGCTGTTAGGGAGGGTGTTTCCAGGATTTTGTCCCTTGTGGTGTAGGTACGCCCACGGTGCTGTTAGGGAGGGTGTTCCAGGATATTGTCCGTGTTGTGTAGATAAACACACGGTGCTGATATGGAGCGTGTTCCAGGATTTTGTCCTCTGTGATTTAGTTATACCCACAGCCCTGTTAGGGAGGGCGTTCCAGGATATTGTCTGTGTTGTGTAGATAAACACACGGTGCTGATGTGGAGCGTGTTCCAGGATTTTGTCCTCTGTGATTTAGTTATACCCACAGCCCTGTTAGGGGAAGGCGTTCCAATATTTTTTCCCCTGTGGTGTAGGTACACCCACAGCGCTTTTAGAAAGGGAGTCCCAGTATTTTGTCCCCTGTGTGTAGGTACACCCACAGCGCTGTTAGGGCTGGAGTTCCAGGATTTTGTCCACTGTGGTGTAGGTGCACCCACAGCGCTGTTAAGGAGGGAGTTCCAGGATTTTGTCCCTGTGGTGTGTGTACACCCACAGTGATGTTTAGAGAGGGAGTTCCAGGATTTTGTCCGTGTGGTGTGTGTACACCCACAGTGTTTTTAGGGAGTGAGTACCAGGATTTTGTCCCTGTGTGGTGTAGGTACACCCACAGCGCTATAAGGGAGGGAGTTCCAGCATTTTGTCCCCTGTGGAGTAGTTACACCCACAGCGCTGTTAGGGAGGGAGTTGCAGGATATTGTCCGTGTTGTGTAGATAAACACACGGTGCTGATATGGAGGCGAGTTCCAGGATTTTGTCCTCTGTGATTTAGTTATACACACAGCCCTGTTAGGGAGGACGTTCCAGGATTTTTTCCCTTGTGGTGTAGGTACACCCACAGCGCTGTTAGGGAGGGAGTTCCAGGATTTTGTCCCTTGTGGTGTAGGTACACCCACAGCGCTTTTCGAAAGGGAGTCCCAGTATTTTGTCCCCTGTGGTGTAGGTACACCCACAGCGCTGTTAGGGCGGGAGTTCCAGGATTTTGTCCCTTGTGGTGTAGGTACACCCACGGCGCTGTTAGGGAGGGAGTTCCAGGATTTTGTCCCCTGTGGTGTAGATACA
Organism: Isurus oxyrinchus; assembly: GCA_026770705.1. Lineage (NCBI taxonomy): Eukaryota > Metazoa > Chordata > Chondrichthyes > Lamniformes > Lamnidae > Isurus > Isurus oxyrinchus. Next base: position 71,539 of record JANJGN010002403.1, read on the forward strand.
CCCACAGCACTGTTAGGGAGGGAGTTCCAGGTTTTTGTCCCTGTGGTGTAGGTACAACCACGGCGCTGTTAAGGCGGGAGTTCCAGGATATTGTCCGTGTTGTGTAGATAAACACACGGTGCTGACATGGAGCGAGTTCCAGGATTTTGTCCTCTGTGATTTAGTTATACACACAGCCCTGTTAGGGAGGACGTTCCAGGATTTTTTCCCTTGTGGTGTAGGTACAACCCACAGCGCTGTTAGGGAGGGATTTCCAGGATTTTGTCCCTGTGGTGTATGTACACCCACAGCGCTGTTAGGGAGTGAGTTCCAGGATTTTGTCCTCTCTGGTGTTGGTACAACCCACGGTGCTGATATGGAGCGAGTTCCAGGATTTTGTCCTCTGTTGTGTAGGTACACCCACGGTGCTGCTAGAGAGGGAGTTCCAGGATTTTGTCCCTGTGGTGTGTGTACACCCACAGTGTTTTTAGGGGAGTGAGTACCAGGATTTTGTCCCTGTGTGGTGTAGGTACACCCACAGCGCTGTTAGGGAGGGAGTTCCAGGATTTTGTCCCCTGTTGTGTAGGTACACCCACGGCGCTGTTAGGGAGGGATTTCCAGGATTTTGTCCCCTGTTGTGTAGGTACACCCACAGCGCTGTTAGGGAGGGTGTTCCAGGATTTTGTCCCTTGTGGTGTAGGTACGCCCACGGTGCTGTTAGGGAGGGTGTTCCAGGATATTGTCCGTGTTGTGTAGATAAACACACGGTGCTGATATGGAGCGTGTTCCAGGATTTTGTCCTCTGTGATTTAGTTATACCCACAGTCCTGTTAGGGAGGGCGTTCCAGGATATTGTCCGTGTTGTGTAGATAAACACACGGTGCTGATGTGGAGCGTGTTCCAGGATTTTGTCCTCTGTGATTTAGTTATACCCACAGCCCTGTTAGGGAAGGCGTTCCAATATTTTTTCCCCTGTGGTGTAGGTACACCCACAGC